>RJWM01004207.1:0-104004 GCA_004363535.1 Dasyprocta punctata | reverse complement strand
ACTTAGGCAAAATTTTCCACCCTTCCCAGC
Organism: Dasyprocta punctata; assembly: GCA_004363535.1. Lineage (NCBI taxonomy): Eukaryota > Metazoa > Chordata > Mammalia > Rodentia > Dasyproctidae > Dasyprocta > Dasyprocta punctata. The sequence continues at coordinate 103,974 of RJWM01004207.1, read as the reverse complement.
TGTTAGTGCCATGCTTGGCATAAAGTCAGTGTGTAATGAACCTGAACCGTTGTCATTGTGAGAGTTTTAGATAGCTTTGTGAGTGAAGGTGTGGTAAAGAAGGAAGCCAGCCAGTGACATTGTTAGAGCAGGACAGAGAAGACCTTATGCAGGGTCATCTCGATAGGGCCAGAGCCGGCTGCATGCAGTGTCCAGTAGGGAGGGCAGGGGCTGGTTTCTGCCTGGAATACGCCTAGGGCCAGAGGGCAAGGACAGCCAAGGTGCAGGGTGGTGTCAGTGGAAGGGAAGGAGAGGGACCGGGAGTCAAGTTCAGGTGTGAAGCGGATTCTGTAAACTGACCCAGCAAGATTCTTGCTGAAAATCGCCTGACCAGGCCTCAGCTGGGAGCAGTGGGGAGGATGTGAAAGATTACCTATCACAGGTGATCAGATACTAGGGATGCTTGCTAAACTCCCTTAGCAGCGTTCTCCGCTAAAACAGCAAATAAAAAGTTCAGGAGCCTGAATACCCTTTGGTCAAGCAAAGAACCTTGCCATGTGTGGACTGTAGAATCAGGCTGTCTGGATCATATGAAGAAAATATGAAGTAAAATCATGATTCTCACCTATAAATGAACACTTCTCAGAAGACCACAGTCAACTCACTAATGAATGTGGAAACCAATAAGACATTTCCACCAGTCTGAAGAAGCACGGGCCGCACTGGGGTAAAGGGCAGGCAGATTACAGCGGTTCCCACCCTTCCTAATTAGCGAGAGCCATTTCACTGTGGAGCGCATTAACAAAACTCAGTCAGCACCGCGCTGATCATCGTTGGCACCTCTGAAGATAAAACACAAAATGCAGCACGAGCTCTTTCATCAGGCAGCACAGCACCACGCTTCATGGAGCCATCACGACCGGCCTGGGGCCCGGCGTGTGTGCTCCTGAGGGCAGAGCTGGTGCCCGGGCACACGGGGCAGCCTGTCCTGTCCTGGTCACAGGAGCTCCAAACTCTGTCCTGCACGGGTTCCATTGATTTGTCTTTTTTCTATACTTGGTTACTGGCTATGACTCTTTTTTTTTTTAGGGTAGGAGAATAATAGAATTTATTTATTTATTTATTTATTTATTTATTTTTCAGTACCAGGGATCAAACTCATGACCTAGCACTTGCCAGGCAGGTGCTTGTGCCACTGAACTACATCCCTGGCCCAGTAGGTTTTATTTTAGATATTATTGATGTTTTAAAATTTTTTCTTATTTTGAAAACAAAAAAAGAACAAAAACAAAGACACAGGATTTCAAAACAAAATAACAGGAAATTAATGCTTGTTAATAGGTTGCCTATTGTTATCTTCAAAGTAGTTGTTCAGGTTGCAAGATAGAGGCGCGAAATAAATGATCAAACAACTGAACAATGAAGGCGCAACCTGCTATTTTTGATGAACTAACAGAGATTAGTAGCACAGTTATCTGTCCTGTGGTTGCTGACTTAACAATAAAAACTTTCTAAGATGAGAAATTTTTTGGGTACAAGGACAGCTGGACGATTGTGATGAACGTTTGTACTCAATCACCAGGCGCAGATTTTAACTCCTGGCCAATCTTAGTTGCAATTGCTCCTTCACTTGCCCCGCAGTATTTTGATGCAAATTTTTAGATATCACATCAGTTTGTCTGTAAATATTTCCGTATTTCTCACTAAAAATAGTAACAATAGTATTTCCAATACTATGTTGAAGAACAGTATCTTTAGTGCCTTATATAAAGATTGACCAGGAAGTTAAAAATAGTTTGAATGCTGAAATAATAGGCAATTGGGGCATTTTTTTTTTAGTATGTACTATTTGATGCATAAACTGATATATGCTACCATGTGTAAATTATTAAACTACATAATGTGGCTAAATTTGTAAATTATTAAGCTACATAGCATGCTAAACTTGAGCACATAAATAAAATTCTTCTCATACCTATCTAAAATTGAGCCAAGAATCCCTGGGAAGAAAAGGCTGCGATCACAAGTGACTGCTCGGGGCCCTGCCCCATGAGGCCACTCCAGGGAGGCAACCTGTTTTATCTTCTCTTCTTATCTCTGCTGTTATGGTTCAAATCTGGATGTCTCCCCCAAGCGTCATGCGCGGGAAGAGGGGGCTTTGAACAGGTGATTGATTTTGTGGTGCTGTAGCTAAAGACGCAGCAGGCGGAGCCTGGTTGGGAGAGGTGGATCCGAGGCAGGCGACCTGGAAGTGCTCACCTCCCTTCCGGTTCCCTCCCCTTACTCTCTGCTTCCTGTCTGCTATGCTGGGAACTTGGCCCCTCTGTGATGCCCCTCTCCCGTGATGTTTCTCCCTCTCCCTGCTCTGGAACCAGCCGACTGTGGACTGTAACCGCTACAAACTGTGAGCCCATGTGAACCTCTCCCCCTTTTAGCTTCAGCCTTTATTGTGGCCCATGGACGGGAAAAGTGGTGAAGACAGCTGCTGTGGGGGACACAGCCTCTGGGACCGAAGAGCAGCTTTGCATGGTGATGGTTGCTGCCGCCACTCAGGGCGTCCAGTCCCGCAAGCGCCTTGTGCAGATTATCTTTGTCCTAATGAAACCCTAACCGTGGCTTTGTTCCCAGGACCTACGGGAGGCTACCCCTCCTGCGCCTGTCTGTCCCAGATCACAATTCCTGTGCTTTGTTCCCAAATAATTGTTCTTTTATTGGAGATTTTTCTTGGTCATCTAAAAATGAAGGTGGCAGCAGTTTGTCCAAAAGGGAGCAAACCCTCCCTGCGCCTCAGAGCCTTCTCGGTCAGGGCTTAGTTTGCCTCAGGAAGTCGGTCTTTCACTCCTGAATGTGGAGGGCTTCCAGGAAGAGCGCGTGTGCAAGACCGACGATGGTCATGCTTCCAGCCATGAACTTGTGCAGGTTTCCTGGCTGTTCCAGAAGAACAGCCCCCAGCTGCCAGCCATGTGTAGCTGAAAGGAGTGGGCCACAGCACCAGCTTCCACGCTGCTGCCCTTCGAAACCCAGCCTTCCTCCCCTCGACGGAAGGAGGATTGCTAACTGAACTTGGGGCTACCGACTGATAAACCCACTCTGGTGTGTGTTAGTCTCGTGTGTGATTCATTGACTTGAAGTCTATTTTTGTTGGTGGTAACAACATACCTGAATCTACAACCTGTTTAAGAACAATACTGACATCAGTGAGTGTTTATTTCTCAGTCCCATCTTCCCATCTCTCTACTCATCCCGTGGGATGAGTATCCTACAGTTTGTATCTGTTATTCTGCATCTGTTTTACCATAGATATGCTCATTTCTACGTATTATTCCATTTTACTTATTTTCAGATATCATAAAAATATGTTGTATCTTTTATAGTCTTTTGAGACAGATGTTTGCTCAGCGTTTCTAAGATTCATGTCTACTGTTGAATTTAGCTGTAGTTCTTTCATTTTTTTACTGTGACATAATATTTCATTGCAAAGATATACTACAGTATACATACTCTGTAAAAAAAACTTTCCAGTAATCTCTTAGACAAGTTCTTTAAAATATAAATTGCTAAATCATAGCGTAGGTGAATAATAAAATTTAAAAGATAATTCTAAATAGTATGCTAAATGTTTGTTTGTCTATGCTATTTTACATTTATACCATTATCAGGTGTTACGACCTGGTAAGACATAGTGTATCTGTCATTTTGGAAAAAATGATAAACTCTTTTTGGAAAAATATTAATCAAGACTCAACTGAAGACAGCATAAGTGTGAATTATAAACATAACAAAGATATTAATTTCCCCAGTGGATCAATATATTTCATTAAATACTTAATATGAGATTTGCAAAGATGATTTTAAAATTTATATGAAAGCACAGAGGCTCAGGCAATAGATAAGGCCCTTCTGCAAAAGACTCGAGGACAAGTTCCATCAGATTTCAAGACCTTTTATAACTTTACAATCATCAGGACAGCATAGAATAGGGAAGAGACCACTACAGTGACCAATAGAACAAAAATAACAACAGACGCCTGAAACTGACTTCTGTGTGTATGGAACCAGACACCTGAAAAGGGAATAGACATTTCACATTTCTCAGGATCAAGTCAGTAAGTGATAATGAACAAATGGATATCTTTCAAAACAAAACCTGGATTATCACCTTTCGTCAGACATAAAAGTCAATTCCTATGCCTTTAATACTTGTAAATGATAAGATTTCATATTTTAAATAAAGGTCTTATTGAAACCCAATATAGTATTCTAAGATAGGCCAGGAAGGTTTGAAGTGAAGTAAGTGAAGTGTTTTGAGCCTTAAAAAGTAACTTCCAACTCAGACTTCTATATCCTGCAAAATATTCCTTCAGAAGCGATGGAGGAATAAAATATTTCCAAGGCCACGAGTGCCTTAAGAAATTAATGACCACCAAATCACCATTACAAGAGCTTCTCAGGGAGATCCTACAAAGAGACAAAACAAGGATACCAGTAAGTCAAACAGCATGAATGGACCTCGCAGGGTGGGTAGTTAACCCAAAGGGGAACATTAAGGAAATCGGCAACAGGAAACCAATGCAAAGACAGACATAGCCAATACCTCTCAGTAATAACTCTCAGTATGGATGGTCTCAATTCCATAATATAAAGACACAGATAGGCAGAACGGATCAAGAAACAAAACTCAGTGATATGCAGTATACAAGAAACACATTTAACTTCAAACAAAATTCACTGATTAAAAATCAAAGGTTGGAAAACAGTATTCCATGCAAAGAGAACCCAGAAGAAAGCAGAAGCAGCTGTCTGAATTTCAGACAAAGTGAAGTTCAAGGAAAAACTGATCAGAAGAGACAAAGAAGATCATATGTATTGGTTAAAGGAACAATTCAACAGGAAAATTGTAAACATGTAAGTCACAAACACTGGTGCACCTAATTTTATAAAACAAATGCTGACATAAAACATCTGATAAACACCAACCTAATTATAATGGGGGATCTTAATACAATACTGGCATAAATAAATAGATCAACTAGATAAAAAAAATATTAACAAAGAAATATCAGAGTTGAACCAACTTTCAAACAAATAGATTTAATAGATTTCAACAGTGTTCTGACCATCCCTGACAGAATGCACATTTTTCTCAGCAGCATATGGGACTTTTTCCAAAATAGACCACATGCTCGCCCACAAGGCATACTTACGTGAATGCAAAAGAGTTGAAATTATCCCATGCATATTATTAGATAATAGTAAAGGAAATCTTGAAATCAATGGCAAAAGGAACCAAGCAAACACGTAAAAATTAAACAATACCCTCTCGAATAATCAGTGGGTCACAGATGAAATCAAGCAAAATATGAGACAGTTCATAGTATCAAATGATATTGTCGATACAACTTACTGAACCTATGGAACACCATGAAAGCAGTTGCAAGGTGTAGCTTAAAGTGGTGAATTCCTCCAGGAGGAAAATAGAGCAAGCTCAAATAAATAACCCAATGATGAACCTCAAGGTCCTAGTAAAACAAAGGCAATTCAAATCCAAAGGTAGTACTAGGAAGGAAATTACAAAGACTCAGTGAATCAAAGAAATCCCTTTGTCAAAAATAAGGTGGCTGAGTATGTTGGGAGTTGCTTCTGCATCTCCTAATCAGTTCCGCTGATCCTCTAGTCAGTTTTATTTTTGCCAGTACCATGTTGTGTTTATCACAATAGCTCTGTAGTATAACTTCGAGTCAGGGCTTGTGATGTCCCCCGCCTTGCATTTGTTGCCCAGAATTGCTTTTACAATTCTAGATATCTTCTGACTCCAAATGAATTTTAGGCCACACATGTTCAATGGAAGAAATATAACCTCTTTAATAAATGGTGCTGGGAAAACTGGCTAGCCACATGCCAAAGATTAAAACTGGACCCGTATCTATCACCATGCACTAAACTAAAATCAAAATGGATCCGAGATCAAAATATTAAAACAGAAACACTAAATTTGCTATAAGAAAAAATAAGTAGAACTCTTGAAGATGTAGATCTAGACAAAGACTTCATGAACAAAATCTAGAACATGCAGCAAACACTATGAAGAATCAATAACTGGGATCTCATCTTATTAAAAAGATTTTGCATAGCAACAGACTGAAAAGACAACTCACAGAGTGGGAAAAAATTATAGCCAGCTGCTCCTCAGACAGAGGACTAATGTCAAGAGGATATAAAGAACTGAAAAAAAATGAGATTCCCTAAATTCAAAGACCCAATCCAAAAATGGGCATTTGAGATGAATATACACTTCTCAGATGAAGTAGTACAAATGGCAAATAAAAATACATGAAAAAGTATTCAGCATCACTGATCATTTGAGAGATGCAAATTAAAACAACATGGAGATTCCATCTCATTTCAGAAGGAATGGCTATTAGCAAAATATCAACAAATGACAAATGTTGGCATGGCTGTGGGGGAAAGGGAACACTTTTCCACTGACTGGTGTAAGCAGTGTGGAAATCAGTGTGGAGATTCCTCAAAAAACTAGGGCTATACTTCCCACTTGATTCAGCTATTCACCTTCTTGGTATCTTCCCAAAAGAATGAAAAGCATGATACCATAGTGATATATGTGTACACATGTTAATAGCTTCACAGTTTGTAATAGTTAAATCTTGGAAATAACCCAAATGTCCATCAAGTGATGAAAGGATAACAGAGATTTTTTTTTATATAATGTAGTACTATTTTGCCATAAAGAAGGATAAACTTGAGATATTCATTGCTAAATGGACAGACTTCGAGACCATAGTCTTAAGTGAAATAAATCAGACACATGTGTACGTATCGCATTGTCTCACTGGTTTGAGAAACTGAAAGTGTAAATAAGAACCAAATGGTACAAGAGACATGGTAAAATGGGAAGAAATTGTTCAGAAGGAAAGGGGAACCAGGGAAGGGGGAGGGGAAAAGGAAGGGAAGAGAAAAAACGAGAGAAGAAGGATAAAAATGTGAACAGGGAAGAGAGGAGGGTTTGAGGAGAGGGAAGGGAAATGAGAGGAGAAAAATAAGACAAATCAAGGTTTGTCAGGTGAAATGCAGGTTCCCTATGATGAATGTGGTTATCGTGTATGCCTAAACTGTACCAATAAACTTAATTAAATTTAAAAAAGAAATCAAAACAGAATGAATAAACAAAATCAACAAATCCCTAGCCAATCCTGCCGTAAAAGGAAAGACCACATCAACGCCTTTAGAAATGAAAAAGGTGGTATCGCAGCAGATTCGGCCGAAATCCAGATTATTGGTAACTACTATGAGAACCTGTACTCTAATAAAACGGAGAATAGAAATGGGTAGATTCCTAGGTACATATAAAGTACCAAAACTGAACCAAGAAGTTGTAACAATCCTGAATAGTCTAATATCAGTCAATGAAATTGAAGAACTAATTAAAAAAAAAAAAACTACCAACTGAGAAAAGCCCAGGTCCCAGTGGGTTCACTCCCAAGTTCTATAAGAACACTAGAGAAGATTTAACACCACAGCCTTCAACTCTTTAGTGAAACCAAAAGGGAAAGTGTACTCCCCAAATCATTCTTGGAAGCAAGCATTACCCTGATTCCAAAATGAGAAATGGACCCAGTGAACAGAGAACCACAATCAGTTGCTTCAGTGAATATAGATGCAAAAATCCTCCATAAGATACTTGCAAACAGAATGCAGCAAATTATCAAAAAGATCACCCATCATGACTAAGTAAAATTCATCCCAGGGATATAGGAATGGTTCAGCATATGAAAATTAATAAATATAACACATAAACAGAACCAAAGACAAAAATCATATGGGAACTTTAATAGATGCAGAAAATGCCTTTGACAAAAAACAGTATCCATTCACGATAAATAAAAAACTCAGAAGAAAACAGGTATAGAAGGAATATATCACAGTCTGATAAAAGCCATTTATGACAAACTAACAGTTAATATGTTACATTAGAAGGGACTGAAAACTTTTCCTCTAAAATCAGTAACAAGACAAGGATTATTTGCTGTCACAACTCCAGCTCAATATAGTTCTCAAAATATTAGCCAGAGCAATCAGGCAAGAGAAAAAAGTAAATGGGGTATGCATAGGAAAAGATGAAGTTAAATTATCATTATTTACAGATGACATAATCCTTTACATACATGATCCCAAAAAGGCCACCAAAAGGCTTCTAGAAGTAATAACCAAATGAAGTGCATAGCAAGCTACAAAATGAATACGCAAATTTAACAGTGTTCTTGTACACCAATAATAAATTTAGTGAGACAGAAATTGAGGAAACAATATCTTTAACAACAGCATAAAGAGTAACTAAACTCTTAGGAATTAACCTAATCAATATCTCTACAATAAAATCCACAGTACACTGAAAGAGAAGATTGAATAGAACATCAGAAAGTGGAAAGATATTCCCTGTTCCTGGACAGGCACAGCCAATATAGTCAAAATGGCCAAACTTCTAAAAGTGATAGATAGATTTAAAAGAGTTCCAATCAAAATAGCAATAGCATTCCTCACAGATGTAGAGAAAGAGTTCCTAAAATTTATATACAGCCAGTAGTGACCTAAAATAGCAAAAGTCCTCTACAACAAAAGCAAGGCAGAAACCACCACCTTCGCAGACTTTACGTTATACTGCAAAGTTCCAGTGATAAAAACACACAGTACTGGTAAAAAACCAGACTTGTAGATCGATGGAACAGAATAGCAGGTGCAGAAACAACTCCAGGAACACTCAGCTACCTCATCTTTGACAAAGGGTCAAAAACTTTTACTGGAGGAAAAATGGTGCTGGAAAAACTGGCTTTCTACCTGCCAGAGACTGAAACTAGACTCACATCCATCACCATGCACTAAACTCAAATCAAAATGAATCAAAGATCTAAATTTTAAAACAGAAACAATCTATTGGAAGACAAAATCTAACTGTGTCTTACAGACAGAGGTGCAGGCAAGGCTTTCTGAACAGAACCCCAGTCACACAAGAATGGGATCACATCAAATTAAAAAGCTTCTACACAGTAAAGGAAACAAACAACACAGTGATGAGACAAACTATGAAATGGGATAAATTTTTTTGCAGCTATACCTCAGACAAAGGACTAATACCTAAAATATATGTAGATCAGCCAGGCGTGGTGGTGCACGGCTGAAGTAGGAGGAGCGTTGTGAGTTCAAGGCCAGCTTGGGCTACAACGTGAGCACAAGGCCGGCCTGAGCTACATAGCACGGCCCTGTCTCAAAAAACCAGGGCTGGGAGTTTGACTTAGTGGCTTAAGCACCTGCCTGGCAGGTGTGAGGTTGTGAGTTCGATCCCTGGTGCCACACACACACACACAGAAATAATAATAAATAAATAAATAAAATAAAATATATGAAGATCTCAAAAAAAAAAAAAACCAATTTGAGTCACTCATCTTAGAAAACTCACTCCCAAAATAAAATAGGCAACAAAAATGAATAGACACATCTCAAAAGAAGAAATACAATTGGCTAATAAATACATGAAAATAAGTTCAATATCACTGGCCATTCAAAAATGCAAATTAAAACAACATTGAGATTCCACCTCACTCCGGAAAGAGTGACTATGTTCTATAGCCATGAATAAAATAAGAATAAGTGCTGGAGAAGACTGTGGGAAAGTAATTCATTGTTGCTGAGTGTAAACTGGTACAACCACTGTGAAAATCAGTATGGGGATTCCTCGAAGTACTAACACTAGAAATTCCATTTAACCCAGCTATTCCCCTTCGAGGTATCCTCCCAGGAGTGTTAAAGACATCATATTACATGGGTTAATGTGTCCTCATGTTTATGGCAGCACTACTCATAGTAGCTAACTCTTGAAAGTGGTTTATGCATACCTTAACAGGTGTGTGGATAAAGAAAACACATCATTTATACCTAGTGGAGTACTACTGTACCATAAAGAAGGATAAGCTTGAGTCATTTGTAGGAAAATGAATGCATCTTTAGACCATAATGTTGAATTAAATGAATCAGACACACGAGTTTACATATCACAAATAAAAAAGAGAAGTGAAAAAAATAGACAACAGGAAATAGCAAGATAGGTCTTTAGACCATGGGAAGAGAACCAAGAGCTGGAGGGAGGGGAAGGGGAGGTGGGGGAACAAGATTCTTAAAAAGGAATTCTGACATGTTGTATACATGCTCCAGGTCCCCACAAGGAATGTGATCACCATGTACTGCAAACATGTGCAAGACAGTTACGTAAGACAAGAGGTCCAAGAGATGCAGAGTGCGAGGGGGAGGAGAGGAAAGGGGGATTTAAAAAAGACAGGAGGTGTATTTTTTCCACATACCAATTCCCCATCCCAAATGTAATATTATGTACTACAGCCTGCACCAATAAAAATGTGCATAATAAAAAATTTAAAAAGAATTCTAAGATAGCTGCTCTGGTAGTTATGCTGCATTATAACCCCCAAATCTATACACATCCTAATCCCAGCAATCTGTGAGCATGTTACTAAATATACCAGGAGGGCTTCTGCAAGTGTAATTATTTCAAGGATTATGGAAATCGAGATTATCTTGCTGGGCAAACACATTCATAAAAATCCTTATAAGGAAAAGGTGGCAGAGTCAGAAGGCAGAGTGGGTGGAGGCAGAGACCAGAGTGGCACGGCCATGACCTTAGCAAGGTCGCAGACCTTGGGAGGCTGGAAAAGACATGGGACAAATGCCCTGGGGCCCCCAGAAGAAGCCGGACCCCGTGACCTCCTGATTTACCTCCCTGTGGCTCAGTTCAGACTTGGCACACAAGCGCTGAGGTCAGGCTGTGCTGTTTACGCTCCTGGGTGGGGCTTGGTTATTGCAGCTACAGGAAAACAATGCAGTCCTGAGACTCCCTGTGGGGCACACACTCTGCCTCACCTGCGGGACTCTGCGCGGGCTGGAATAGGTCATCTTATACGGGGCAGCTGACCCGAAGAAAAGGAGGCTATCTGGGTGGGGTTTATTCAATCACAGGATCCTTTTCAAAGCAGAGAGCTTTCTCAGGCTGGTGGCAAAAAGAAGCAAGAGAACTCTGAATGCTGAAGGGCTTTTAGCTGGGGAGAGGGGTTCCCTACTACCTGCGTGAAGACAGTGGGAGCCAGGTGGTTAGGGGTGTGGTGGCGGCCGGGGGCTGTTGTGGACACGACCGCAGGGGAGTGAAATCTGCCAGGGAGAATATTCCCGGAAGCAGTATTTCCCCCAGAGGCGCTGGGTGAGAGCTCAACCCAGCCAACAGCCAACGCCTTCAAATCCCTCTTCTGACCCTGTGCAGGAAACTAGTCAAGTCGTGCCACACGTCTGACCTCAGAAATGGTGAAATTAAAAGTCCGTGTTGTAAAGATGCTCTCTTTGCGATGACTTCTTAAGCAGTTATTGGAAAGCCACCTATTCCCCATACCACGTCTGGCGTGCCGGGCAGATGCTGTTCACGCCCAGTATGGGCACCTGCTACCCCACCATCAGGCACTCACAGAGAGAACTCAGGAGAAGAACTGCTTTCGTGGCTTCCCCTCCAAAACCCTTAGAGACCTCTGCTCTGATTGCTCTACTGGGACTTGTCACGGGTTCTGAAGGGTTCTGGTTTTTCACAATATTTTTAATCTGCAGTGACATCAGGGCCGAGAAGAGACAGCTGTCTATGGTCTTAATGATTTGGAGTCTTCTGTTTCTCTGCACCTCACTCATGTTTGCAAACCTTGTAAAAAAATAAAAATGGGAAAAAATATCAGTGAAACGTCTCCAAATGTTACACATACAGATTCCAACTTCCAAGGCAAATACGGTGATGGAGCTTTAGGCCTGACTGTAATGCAAGGGTTCACTCATGAAGATGTTGACTTTCTTCATCAGTCAGAAAGGTTGTATGATGCCTATCCTTGATTTTACTTCCGTGGCATAATATATTCACTAATTTGCCTATGTTGAACCGTCCTTACATCCCTGGAATGAAACAAACTTCATTGTGGTGTATGATCTCTTTAATGTGTTGTTGAATTCAGTTATCAAGCATTTTATTAAGGATTTTTTTGTTTTCAAGAGAAAAACAATAAAAATAGTGATAAAAAATTTCAAAGCAAGATAGAAGAGTAACGATGGTTAACACGTGGCTTATCATTATCTTCAAAGTCGTTGCTCATATTACAAGACATAGGCATGAAAAACTGATCAAACAACATAGGTACAAACCTTTCTTGTCAATGAACTAATAGAAATTAGTAGTGTAACTATCTTAACTATCTTGTATATTTATTTTTCCTTTTCCCTTTCTTCTTTTCTCCTTTCCCCCACCTCAGTTTCTCTTTCCTTTTTGAACAGTTTCTTCCCATTTCATTAAGGATTTTTTTTTTTTTGCATTTATTTCATCAAGGATAGGTGACCTGAAGTTTTCATTTTTTCTTGTGTCCTTATCTGGTTGTGTCAGAGTAATATCTGATACATAGAATGACTATGAAAAAAATTTTCTTTTTCTGTTCATGGAATAATTTGAGGAACATTAGTGCTAATTCTTCCTTACTGGTCAAGTAAAATTCAGATCCTGGGCTTTTATTCGTTGGGAAAATTTTTATTAATGCTTCAGTCTCAATGCATGTTAGGGTTTTTATATCCTTTCTATTCAATTTTGGTTCATGATCATATATGTCCAGAAATTTGTTCATCTCTTCTAGATTCTCCAATGTATTTGAATATAGGTTTCAAAACAGACTCAGGGATCCTTTGAATATTAGTGATTTCCGTTTTAATGCCAAACTCTTTTCTAATTATATTGATTTGGGTCTTTTCTTTCTTTATTTTGTTTAGTTTGATCAAGGGTTTATCAATCTTGTTTTCAGAGAACCAAATTTTTTTTGTTTCCTTGATCCTTTCTATGAATCTTTTAGTCTCTATTTTATTAATTTCAGTTGATTTGTTGTTTCTTTGCTTCTGTTCTGTTTGATTTTGGTTTGTTTTTCATTTTCTACAGACCTTGGGATATATCATTATTTTATTTGAAATTTATCTCATGTTTTATGTAGGCACTTGTAGCTATAAACTTTCTTCTGTGAACTGATTCTGTTGTATTACAAAGATTCTTGTTCATTATGTTTCCATATTCATTTAACTCTAAGGATTTTTAAATTTCCCCCTTCATTTTTTCAGGGATCCACTGATCACTCAAAAAGGAATTTTTCAATCTCCACAGCTGTGTGTAATTTCTGTAGTTTCTCTTGCTGTTGGTTTCTAGCTTCATTCCATTATGATTTAAGATACAAAAACATTTTTTGTATTTGTTCAGATTTTATGGCCTAAAATATGATTGGATTTTGCAGATGTTGGGTGGATTATTCCTTAGGTGTCTTAAATCCATTGGATCTACATTGTACTTTAACTCTGATGTTTCTTCGTTGACTTTTTTTTATCTGGATGACCTAGCTACGGATAAGAGTAGCGTATTGAAGTCACCCATTGTATTAGTCAGCTTTCCTGATGCTGCACATAATACCTGATACCTACAACTTGAAGGAGGACCAGAGGTTCAATTTGGCTCATGTTTTAAGGGGATTCAGTTCTCCTTCAAACTAGCACAGCACAGAAACGTTGTGTTGGAAGTGAGTGGTGGAACAAAGCTACTTAGTTCATGGCAGCCAGGAGGCAGAACAGGGAAACAGTGCCAAAGTGGAAGGGGCCAGGGATCAGATACGGTGCTCAGGGTCATGCCTCCACGATCCACTTGGACACACCCAGGGGTGTCCTCCAGCAATCCCCTTGGCAGCGCTCAGGCCAATCAAGTTGACAAGATCAAGCTTAACTTTCACGTTCACTAATGTTATGCTGGGGCCAATGTTTTATATTTATTATTCTTATGTTTTCTAGGTAGATTGTTTTCTTTACCAATATGCAATGACTTATATGTTTCTTCTAAGCAGTTTTGGCTTGAAGTTGACTTTGTCAGATATGAGTATCCTATTCTGTTTGCTTTAAGAATCCATTTGCAAAGTATATAATTTTCCACATTTTCACTTTCATTCAGTGTATGACTTTGCAGGTGAGCTGTGTTTCTTGCACACAGAGAAGAGTTGGGTCACATTGTTATGTAATCTTCCAGCTTGTGTCTTTTCATTGGAAATTAGGTCGTTTACAGTGTGCCACCTGCCACCCATTGGTTGGAGCCTCCAATATTACAATAAAAATTATTAAAAATAAGTACTGTCACATATATATGCTTAGTGTATAATATATTTTATATGTTGCCCATTAAAATTTCTCTTTCCTCAATGAAACCCAGCAAGCCCCTCAGTACATAACCCACAGGCCACAAGTTAGACATACCAGAATTTTGGATTTAGAGTTATCATTGAAAGGCAAGGACTAATTCCTGTCATTTTGTTGTTTTTCTAGTGTGCAATGGTTTTTTAATTTTCATTTGTTTACCTACTCTTCTCTGTGGTAGGATTCCTTTAAGTATCTTTTGCAATGCTGAATTTGTGGTTATGAATTTTAGTTCCTGCTTATTTTGGAAGGTGTCTATTTCTCCTTCGATTCTCAAATTTGCTAAAAATAGTTATCTCAGTTGGCAGTTCTTTTCTTTCAGGTGTCTATTACTCCTATGATTCTCAGATTTGCTAAAAATAGTAATCTCAGTTGGCAGTTCTTTTCTTTCAGGGCTTGAAATACATCACTTTGTGCCTTCTTGGCCATTAGTTTCTGCTGAGAAATATGCATTTCTTCTCATGGGTCTGCTTATGCAGGTGACTTGACATTTCTTTCTTACTGCTTTCAATATTTGTTTCCTTGTGGTTTTTTAACTATAACATGACATGGAGAAATCATTTTATGTTCATGCTTCTTTGGGGTTTCAAATGCCTCCTGTGCCTGGATGTCCATCTTTTCCAAAATTTGGAAATTTCCTGCTAATATTTCACTGAATAAATTTTGTATGAATTTAGTCTGTACCTCAGTACTCTCTTCTGTATGAAAAATTTGTATGTTTGCTCTTTTAATTGTGACCAATGAAAAAATTATGCTTTCACTATTATTGTCTGAATGTGATAATTCATTGATCTTGTTTTTAAGCCCTGAATTTGTCTTCTGTTTGACCTGGTCTATTGATGTCACTTTCCACTGACATTTTGATTTGATTTATTGAACTGCTCGTTTCCAAGATTTCTGATCATTCTGTTTCAGAATCTTTCTTTGTCAAATTGCCTTCCACATCCTGCATTGTCTTCTTAATTCCTTCAGCTGTTTATTTGTGTCTACTCTGAAATCATTGACAGTCTTAAAAATCAACATTTTCAATTCTCGTGCAGCATTTTATCCATTTCATTATCTTTGACCTCAGTTACTGAAGAGTTATGAATTCAGGACTCATGATCTGCTTTGTGTTTTCAAATTTCTTGTGTTTCTCTGTTGAGCTTTGCACAGCTCTTGGGATGGATAGGTCTTCCACTTTTATGTGTCAGTCTTCTTAGCTTGCAGCTTTCTTTTGGGGCTCAATTCCTAGTACCATTCAGTGAGGAGAAAAAAAACTGCAGTAATCACCATGCAAAGATAAACCAGACACTGGAAGAAGGTAAAATCAATTAAAAGCAATGACTATATCACCAAAAACAATAGAAATGTTCATAATAATATAAGGGAAAAGTGCAAATTAGTAAAGCAATAGTAGTAAAGTAAAAAGGACGATAAAATGGAAGAGGTTGGGAAAAGGAAAAATAAAAGAAGCAGGATTTTAGAAGTAAGAAGAAAGAGAAAAAAGGTGTGAGATTTAAAAATTCCCGTCAAAGAACAAAAAAGGAAAAAATTTAGATAAAAGTAAGAAAATAACCCAAAATGAAAAGAAATGTTGGTCAAAAACTTTCTTCCATGCTGAGGTGTTTGGAGTGATGAAGTTAATTTTTAGAACCTGTGAGTGTGAACGCCATCAGGGCCAGTGACTCACACCTGGGGCCTCTTGTGTTTTCCGGGCACGCCCACTAACAGGTTGCTACTGTCTGAACACTGAGCCCTTCCTCGCCTTTCCCACGGGGCAGGACCAGTGGTTGTACTCAGGGCCGTACTCATCCCAGAGGGTTTTTAGTTTTGATATTTCCTTCTGCCACACCAGTTTGCTTTGAGGCGTGTGGGCCAGTTAGCCAGCAGCCTTCTGTATTACCTGAAAACTGGTGAGAAACACATTCCCACGTACAGAATATGCTGTCTCTGAAACTCAGAAAGTTCTAACACCCCTGTGCTTGCTTCTTAGAGAAAAGAAGTACAAGACACAGCATTTTTATTTTTCTTCTGGAAGGAATAATCCCATTATCCTTTGGAGATCTTTGGAGATATAGAACAAACAAACAAAACAAAAAACCTTTACTGATGTACCAGATTCCTCAATCTTTGTTTTTCTCTCAAGTTCTTCTATGTATGTGTTTTACTGAGGTCTCAAAAACACTTGATAATCCTTTTTCCTCCAAGCCAGTGGCATGATTTCACTTTGGGGAGGATTCACAAGGACCAGGTATATTTGGAAGCCATTACTACACAGCTAGGGAGGGTTACATTGCCCTTGGCTATGCCCTGTATGTATACTGCTGCCCCTGTCATGAGAAGGCAAACTGCTGCTGGTCCTTCCTTGTGATGAAGTGTACTGAACAGATGAATGGTTTCATACAACATATCTGAACCTGTGTTTCAGGTCTAGTAAAGTTAATAACAGATATAGTCCAAAGATCTCCAAAGGATAATGGGATTATTGCTTCCAGAAGAAAAGTAAAAATGTTGTGGCTTGTACTTCTTTTCTCTAAGAAGCAAGCACAGGGGTGTTAGAACTTTCTGAGTTTCAGAGACAGCATATTCTGTACGTGGGAATGTGATTCTGACCAGTTTTCAGGTAATACAGAAGGCTGCTGGCTAACTGGCCCACACACCTCAAAGCAAGCTGCTGTGGCAGAAGGAAACATCAAAACTAAAAAGGAAGGAATCTGAATGGGTAACAGTCTACTTTTGATTTGCAGGATTCATCTCCTTTCTTGTAGAAACCAGATGGATACATTAAATGGGAATATTACTGATACCATAGCTGTTATATGATTGATCCAGGTAGTTGTAATCTTTTCATTTAATTTAAAATCTTGACCACAGGAGGGATGTTTCAGAGGCTTCAAATTGACTTTCTCAGTCACTAGAGTTTACCACATGATACAAGGAGAAGATACAGAGGCTTTGTCAATCTCCAAACAGATCAATTTCAATTATACACTTAGGGACCAGGGAAACGACTGCTGTGTCCTTGTGGAGCTATCATCTTGTTCCTGCATCCACCCACTTCAACAGGTGGGTCATAAAGGCCTTTCAGATCTCTAGAATTAACATCAAATCACACCTGTGTCACAGGGTACTTGTAGTGTCTGAGTACCCCCTTTTCCTCAGTGAATGTTTCTATGAGTAGATGGCTACAGGTCCTTTGAGTGAAAGGCAAGGAAATCAGACCATGTTACACATTCCTTACTGTTCAGGATCTAGCTTCTACTTGGGTGAGTGAGTTCTGGTTCTAAAACAGTTCAGTTCTGAAAACTGGGAAGCAATTGTGATCTTTATTTGGAGATGCCTATATTTCAACCTCCAAAACGTGTGGTATGTTATTCCACAGGTCAAAATGACTTTGCAGATGTAACCAAGTTGAAGATTGTGATGAATGGGATTATCCTGGATTGCTCAAGCAGGCCCACAACGACCACAAGACTGCTTCTAGAGAGAAGCAGGAGGGAAAGCATAAGAGGAAGACGTGAGATGTGGAAGTAGAAGGCCAAAGCCAGAGAGAGAACTGAAGATGCTGTACTGCTGGCCTTAGAGATGGAGGGTGGGGCCATGGGCCAAGGAATGCAGGGGCCTCCAGCAACTGCAAAAGGCAAGGAACATATTCCTCCTTAAATCCTCCAGAGGGAGTGCAGCCTGCCATCACCTTAATCTGGACCAGTGAAGCCCATTTCTTACTTCTGGAACTATGACGAAATAACCCTGTGCTTATTACATTAAGTTTGTCGAGCTCTACTACATGTATCATTAAGTTATATAGCTGGTTCTTGTTTTCTTCTACAACTTACCTGAAGGTGATGAGAGTCCTTTTATAGCTCCCAAGGAGGCTTCTGGCTTCATGTTTAATGTTAAAATGGTGAATGATCACCTCAGCACTTAAATCCATTTTCTTAAGCACTGAAGTTATTCAGCAGTAGCCATTCTACTCCATTGTCTTTATAATTATTACTTCCTCAAGCCCTTCACACACCTGGGTTATTGCACCTGCTTGTACTGGACACTCCCAGTACAAGAGTCCCCTCCCATTGGTTCACAATCCTAGTGGATGAACACTGAAAATGTAATAACCGCACAGTAACAGCAAGCCAGGAGTTATGAACATTCTACCTGCCATCAGGTACGTGGGTCCTTGTGGTAGATTAATGAACAGGCAATGTGTAACACCCAGCTGGACTGAATCAGTGTGGTTTTGGGTGTGGAGGGCCCACCTGAGGATTGCTACCAACAGCATAAAAGCAGATCTGGAGGGGAAGATGGTGTGCAGTTGATTCTCCTGGAGAAGCTTGTGACACTGATTTTCCTGTGTGAACTCAGTTGTTCTCATTATCAGAGGATCTTGGGTCTTTGCTGTCCCTGAGGATGGCTGTGGTCCTCCTTGGGGGAACTTTGGTCCTTACCTTGAGTCACTTCCTGGTTCCAGTGCAGATCCCCCAGCCTTCTGCCACAGATGCTTTGTTCCGCTGGTGCAGACTTTGTAGCTTCTGCCACTGACCTCTGAGCCTTCCCAGTGCAGATTTTTAATACAGATTTGCGTGAAACATTGTCATGGGCTCTAGACCTCCAGCTGGACTCGTGAAGGACATTGCCGTGGGCTCTAAGTCTTCAGATGGATTCCTGTAGGACATTGCCGTGGGATCCAGGCCCTCAGCTGGATTCTTTGAGTCTGTAGTGTGTCAGCAAATCCCTTGCACTCTTTTGCATTTGACTCTTTGGGTGACTATTACAAAATAATCTTATAAATTACGTATCCTGTATTCAGTCTGTTTCTTTGTAAACCCTGACTATATTTTGGTCAGTTTTTATAGTTCTTAGGATACAGATAATGAATATATTTTGGTGGACTTATGCAGTAATGTTACTTTAATGTTGCAACTTGTGCCTTTCCAATTTTACTTTTGAATTATTCATTGCTTGTGTGTAGGCCAACACTAGATTTCTGTATGTGGCTTTGTGACTTTGTACCATGACCTTGCTAAACCTGCTTGTCTGTGCTATTGATTTTTATGTAGATTCTTAGTAAAAAATCTGTAATCTACATTTAAAAAAAAAACCCTGACTGTAACAATCCTCATTGCCAGACTATGTGTAATCTGACCTCAAAACCTCACTTTGAATCTGACTTCTGGGATAAATTTGGGCATCGGTGTCTTGGGTCTGGTTCCTTGGTAAATGGACTCTAAGAAGATCTACCTGTAGGAATCTTAACAGACAGCATTCTCAGGACCACCTGTGAGGGAAGGCGATGGGCAGGGGTTAGAGGGAGAACCGTGACTCTAAGAGTTGCAACACACCAGGTGTCCTGACACTGGGGTGGCCCTTCAGAGATGACCAGAAGTGAGTGAGAGTCAGACCTTCTTAGGTCTGTGAGGCCACATCGATAGGTGCGGGCTGCCCTGGGGAGAGGTCACGGCCTCAGGTGAGGCCACTCTCAGCAGCTGAGGCATTTCTGGGGAGGAAACGAGCTATGAGCACTCAGCAGGCAACTTTCCTGACAGCTGTGCCTCTGTCCTGAGTGGGTCCTGACAGCACAGTTCCCACCACCCTAGAGGTCTTCTAACAGGTCAAGGCAGGCAAGCCAACTGGGCGGATGGCAGAAATTGCCAATTGTCTTATTCTATCTCCCAGTGCGACAACAAAATACCTGAGATGGTAAAGAGAAAACAGGTTGATTTTGGTTGACAGTTCTAGAGACCCAAGAGCACACAGCACTGGCATCTGGTGAGGACCACTGTGCAGAGTGGTAGCAGGGTAGAGGTCATCACAAGGTGAGACAGAGCAGATGTATGTCCCCAGGTCCCTGTTGGTCTTCTTCTAAAACCACCTGTCCCACCATGGGGCCCCCCATACTGGTGATTTTGTCTAATCCCAATTACTAAGGCCCTACCACAAGTACCATCAATCTATGAACCTGGGGATTAAGTTTACACATGAGTTCTCTAGAACACACTCAAGCCATGGCATTTCACTACTAGGTTCTCCAAACTCCAACCTCTTATCTTTGAAATCTCTAAAAGTGGTACTAGTATTTGTAATTTCCACTAGGAAAGTGATAATAACGCTGTCTTGTTCTCTCATTTTGTAGGTGAAGCTCCAGCGAGCTCTACTAGCTCTTTCCTAATGAAGGGCTCCACTACATGAGTCAGAACCCAGTTGCTGAGTCTATTTATTACTGTATGTCACTCAGGATTAGAAAAATGAACTACGGTGGATTCATAGATTTAATGTGTCTTTAATCATTGGCTTGCTTTACCCTACAACCCCATGCTAGACTGGTGCCCCACGGTGGAATTTTAGATTTGCAGCAGTGAAAGTTCCCTCAGTAACAGCATCCAGTGCTCCCCAAACACCTACACTTTTCCTTTCCATTGACACAATTACGTGGAAATATCTGCAAGTGGCTCTGGGAAATGTTAGGTAGGAAGTCCCGTGCGGGTGGCTTTGATGCTGCGACAGAGCTCACAGGGAATCTGGTCTCCCTCTATTCAAAGACCCCTGGGTTGTGAACTGACTTAAATCAGAGAATTTCTGTGGTCATAAATCTGTGGTGGTTTAAATTAGACCTCTACTTACAGTCCCATGACAGCATTAGTAGGTTTCCTAGGCTTCGCTCCCGATAACTGACTTCTCAAACAATGATTGCAGATTAAAACCTGGACCATCCTCACAAGCTCAGGAACCAGCCTGCTGATGAGACAATGACAGCCGTCATGCCTGCGTCATTAAAGACTTATGCTTGATCTCTGCCGTATCCCAAGGTTTCCACCGACTTGGAAAGCTGGGAGTGCGTGTCAGTGGAAATATTTCCTAAAGACGTAAGATGGGAAACAATCACTGCATTGCTTTACACGATGCTGGGTTCCCCTCGTCATGAAGAAGAGAGGAACTTCGAGTTTTCTTTCAGAGACAGTGTTTGTGAGGCAGGAGATTAGGACGGAGCCAGTTGTCTGGGCAAGAGGATGTGACCTGTCAATCACTGCGACCCAGGACGTGTGCAGGAAAAGAGCTCCAAGCTCTGTGTTTGGGACCAACCAGAAAATTCTATCTTCAATTTGCCTCACAATAAATCAAGTGGGTTTTTGACAGGACAGCCTAGAGGTGGTGTCAGCCTAGGGAGTGGGGATATAAAAGACAGCTGCCATGAAGCTGGTGGCCTTCAAACCTGTCTCAGGGGCCAACTCTGCACTTTGCACGGTGTATATTCTTTTCCTAGTTTTAATTGGCCTGCAGTCACTCTGCAGAACAGTTTTTTCCTACCTTTAACAAGCTTAAAACCTTGCTACTTTTTTGCTTGTCTTGACTAAGTCTTTGTTCAAGACAGCAAGAACTTAGGGAAAATCTCTAGGAGTTATCAACACCCCCAAGCCCCAGTAACTTTACAAGTGGGATGAAATATAAAGTCACTTTCTCTTGTCTGTGTTTTTCTTAAATAAAGGCATCACTACCCATAGCAAGTTTTCACTCCACAAATACTGGTTAAATATAAGAATTTTTTAAGTTTCCCCAAGAGCGTTTGGTTTGGTATAAGATAAGGAAATGAGCAAAACTTTCCCTGAAACTAACGTATCTTGTACAAATGCAGATAAAGAAATCGGAAAGTCATAGTGACAAATACGACTCAGAAGAGAGGTAACAAATCACAAGCAGAAAATCAGCAATCCATCTCCCTGTGGACCACTGTAAGGAGAATGTCCAGGCAAAGCAAGGGAAAGGAAGATGGGAAAAATCAAGAAAGTTATTTGACATTGATACAGTGTATCAAAAACCTGCACCTCATTATATTGCAAATAGCTCAGTTAGTCACACTCTCCTTAGAGTACACATGAATAGATTTGAACAGGGTTTTGTAGCTCCCTCAGACACATATCCCTTATGGTTGCTAGAGCTTATCTTAAGGAAATATTACATGACCTGCCCAGATCAAACACACCCACACAAGAAGGTGTAAGGGTTTGCTTTTGGGGAGGCCAAAACAAGCCATTCATTGTCAGAGCCGAGCTACCTGAATTTTCATATCAGCTCTTACCTTGACCAGTTTATGATGTTGGGTGAGTGACCATCACTTCCTGGTCTGTCTCTGGAGTCGTTAAGGTGGTCCTAAGAGCTGCTGAGCGACTAGAAATGTAGGCAGCACCTAAGATTCTGTTGTCCATAGGAAAAGCTCAACAGGTGTTACACGCTGTGATACGCTTTTAGAGGTCAGCAGACTGAGAGTTCCATTGGCCTTTCAGCAATGCTGATAACCAGAGCACGGTCATTTTTAAAAGCATTTTCTGATCTCCACAAGAATGCAGCTGACTTGTTTTGTCCAGCAGAATGACAGTCACTGCTGAAGAAACCCGTAGTATACTTCCCTAGGGAAGGCATCGCCTCCTCAGGGGGCTCTGAAGCCCTCAGTGTTTCCCCGCTCGGTCTCTCCTTTCAGACCATGGAAAGTCTCTATTTCTTGTCACTAAAACGTATTTCACACCTGTGCTGTCCCGCGCTGCCACTTTGGGTTGTGCTACCGCAGCTTTGACTCTGTGGGCCCCACCTCGAGGAGCCCCCCAGCCCTGCCCCAAATCTCTGTGTGCGAATCCACCCAGGACCTGTGCTTCCGCTGCACTGAATTATTTTCTGATCTTGTTAATATCATTGTCTTGATTCCTGTATGTTTACAGTAAATCTTTAAATACAGAAAAGCACGCTTTGATTTTTCTTGAGTTAAAACAGTAATATTTTGATTGACACACGGTGATTATACCTATTTATGGGCAAACCACTGGATGGCACTTAAATGTATCCATACACTAAGCACAATGAGCAGATCAGAGTAACTGGCAGATTAATCATCCCTGACATAGGAACCATTTGTGCTGGGAACATTCAAAATCCTTTCTGGTTGCTGTTTTGTTTTAAATTAGTTAGAGCTGTCCCTTGCCTTTTACATTTCTAGGCATATTTCAGGGTGAACTTGTAATTTTCATAAACATCCTGGAATCTTGATTCAGGCCATGACCCTGCAGCTCATGCTGGGAGTGGAGAATCTTGCCTTAAAAAGAACCAGTCTTCCCGTTAATGAACATGATGTATCCCCCACTCTTGAGGTCTGCTTTAACTTAGTAATGTTTCATATTCTTGAATGCACAAGTATTTCACATCTAGTATTAATGCCATCACTCAGTATTTTAATAGTTTGATGCTACACCATACACTTTCAAATAACTGCATTTTAATTTTATTTTCCAATTATTTGTTGTTAGTGTACACAGATACAATTCAATTTCAAATTAACCTTGTATTCTGCAGTCAAATCCACTGACTGAACCTGGTATTTTTATGCGGGTTTATTAACATTTTCCATCTAAACAATTATTTTATCTCCAAACAAATGTTTACTTCTTTCCAATATTTACAGTTTTCGGTTTTTTCTCTTGGTATAGGATACTCAGCAAGCCTCTCTAACACAATGCCGGAAAGCTGGACAGAAGGGAGAACCACTCACTAGTTAACCATTATGTACCAAGTTAGCCCTGAGGTTTTTTCTTTATAAAGTTGTTATCATATTAAATTATTCCATTTCTAATTTAAGAGTTCTTGTTCATGAGTGACTGTTGAATTACACCATAGACTTTTACCAATATGTCAAAAAACAATCATAACCATTTTCTTCTTTGTTAAGGTGGTGAACAGATTAATCCTAAATTACTGATTAATTTTAAAATATTAAATCACCTTCATGTTCCTGAGACAAATTCAGCTTTCTCTGATGCACGGTTAATTTTTTGTTAGCACATGTTCACGGTGCATCCTGCTTGTTCTCCTGGTGCAGGATTAGCGCAAGCACAGAGAACATCTCGGGTCCTTCCTCCACACTCTCCCATCCCTCCCTCTCCCTCCTTCCCTCAGTCCCTCCCACTGAAGAAAGATCTGATTCTAACATTCTGTTGAAGACTGATGTGTCTGTCCTCAGAAACAATATTGAATCCCAGCACTCAGGAGACTGAGGCAGGAGGATCACTGCAAATTCGAGGCCAGCCTGGGCTACACAAGCAAGTTCAAGGCCAGCCTGGACTGCACAGCAAGACTGCATCTCAAAAAAACAAAAATGACATTGAGCTGTTATTTATGTTTCTTGAGGTGCTCTGAAGTTTTGGTAATAGGTGTGTACTGGCTTAATAAAACAATTTGAGATGCTTTCTCATCTATTTCCCTGAAGAGTTCTTGTTGGTTTAGCGCTATTTCTTCCTAAAATCTCTGACAAGATTCCACTGTAAAAGTAACTGAGCCTGCAGTTCATTTGTGGCAGGTTTTTAAAATAATGAAGTCAATTCCTTTAACAAGCATTGGGCCCTTTAAATACTATTTCTTCTTAAATTATGTGCAGGAATTTGCACATTTTAATATATTTTTCAATTTCATCTAAATTGTTGAACATACTATGTTTTTATGGCATTTAGAATTTCTAGTGAGTAGCAATTTTGTGCTCCTTTTATTTTTTCTTAGTATTGTGAGGATTTCTCAACTATATTAATCCTTTCAAAGAACTGAAATTTGTTGATTTTGTCTATTGGGCTGTTTTTTATTTCACATTATTTATTCTCTTTTTCCACTGTGTTTTTTTTTTCCTTTGATGTGTTTTAATTTTTTCTTTTTTGAACTTCAGAGATGGAAGCTGATAATTTACTTTTTATTTCTAAAACAAGCATTTAATGCTGTGCATTTTTCCTAAGCACTCTTTTAGCTGCGTCCCACACATTTTCTGCTGTCAGTTCAAAGTATACGCTGATTTCTTCTTATTTCTTCTTTGAATTATATCTTATTTTTGCTTTATATGTACACATTTGGGGATTTTCTAGATACATAATTATTGACTTTTCCTTAATTTTATTGAGTTCATAGAATACACTCTAAATTACTTTAATATTTTGATACTTATTGGGGCTTTATTTATGGTTCAGCATAGCATCAATTTTGTAGAGATATCTATGTTCAGTTAAATAATGCATATTCTGCATGTTGGGCCATCTTGTTATACAAATGTCAACTAGACAAATCAGATAGTGTTCTCATTTTTATATCATTGAGTTCGTTTTGTTCTGTCCACTACTGCAGGGTGTCAAAATCCTGAATTATGTTTAGAGTTCCTTTTGTTTCTTCATTTCTGACCCAATACAGGCACTATGCAAGGTCAAATGCTTTTTTACCCTTCCTCTTCTCATCAAATTATTCTTCTCTACAACAACTTGCTTTCCCCTTTCCTAAGGTTCTCCATTCCTTCAAACAGTCTGCATGTTGTTGTCCAATTTGTTGAGGATAAAATTTTCCGCAGCAGATAGAAGTGGGTAAAGCAGCTAGGAAACTCTCGTTTTATTATAATTTTTTTATTTTCACACTAAGGATTATCACCATATTTATTTCTACTTTCACTCTAGTTCTCATAATAATTCCCATAGTACACTGGGAATTGAGCCACACAATTGTCTTTTGTGACCCTTCGGACTGCAAACATTATAGTGGCATAAAATTAAAGATTCAGAGGCCAGGGGCGGTGGCGCACACCTGTAATCCCACTTGGGAGGCCGAGGAAGGAGGATCACTGTGAGTTCAAGGCCATCTTGGATTACCAAGTGAGCTCAAGGACAGCCTGAACTGCATAGTGAAACCCTGTCTCGAAAAGACAAAAATAAAGAAAGAAAGAAAGAAAGAAAGAAAGAAAGAAAGAAAGAAAGTTTCAAGCAATTCTAAGAAATGCAGAATATTATGACTTTTTACTTAATACAACATTGATAATTTGTCTTTTGAAATATCAACTGTAACATTAACAAAGCAAAAACTTATTTTGAAGCACTCTTTTTACTTGATGTCATATGTGACCGGTCTCACTACTGGGTTATATCCCTGTGTTGGGGAGACAAGTTTTCAGTCTACTAAAATAAAATAAAATAAAATAAAATAACATGTATCAGAGTGATTACCACATGCCCCAAATCAAACAGTTAATAAATGGCAGAATAAGGAATGGAATTCAGTTAGCTAGATTATTCAAGGGTAAGCTCACAGATGGTTTGATTTTTTGCTAGCGTTATTTTTGTTTGTTGGGGGCTTTTAGACTGCCAGAACTCGGAACTCATCTTGTCCTCTAGTTCTGTCCTGTTGCTGAGCATCTCCTAACCGATACTTTTCTGTAGAATCCTTCGGAATCATGAGATGAGCACCAGGCATTTCTTGCTTCAAACTTTTGTTCATTAAGAAACTCACCAAGCTGTGAAGCTGCTTTGTAAATCACATGGGAAAGCAAGGCCGACTGCATGGAATTCCTGATGGTTCGTGTGGTGAGTAAGCATCTTCCAGTAGCAGGAAGTCTTAAAACTAAACACAGATAATATTTAAGAAAATCAGATCATTGACATTAATATCTTTGAAATAAGTAATTCATAGGTGATTGACTCTTTATGTATTTACACTCAGCAGAGACCACAAATCGACCTTCTAGTTTCAATTTCAAGTGTGCAAGCAATTTAAACAGAGCCATGGTTTTATATAGGTATCAGTAGATTAATGCTGGCAAAAGAAATTTAAGAGAATTTAAGTTTCTTGGTAATTGTAAGTCTGATTCTTCAAATTAACCTTTTTTTGTTGTTAAATTGGAAAGATTTTGATTTTTAAAAACAGTCTAAGATATTAGGAGAAGTTTCCTTATTTGTAAAGTGCAGATGGTTCTCAAATTATGATGGTTTAAATTGTGTGTGTGGGTTATTTTCATTTTTGTTTTTGATTTTACTTACGATAGGTGGCACAAAATGGTTCCCCAGAGTGAAAAGCTGCACTGCGAATCTCACATGTAGTTATCTCTACTAGTGCAGGCATCCAGTAGGTTACACCAGACATTCAGCATTTTCTTCTGCACCAGGCTTCATGTTGGAGGAGCTTCCCCAGCCTTAGGCTAGCGGCAGTGTCCAGGCATGGGCAAGGCAGGCGGGCTGGGCTGTGCGGTTGTGCACCTCAGGTGTGTTCCGCACATTTTTTTTTAATTTTAAAGAAAAGGAAAACCAGAAATCAAAACATAACAATTTCACCCCAACCAACAAAACAGCAACAATCATCAGCATACTGGATATTCCCAAAAATTATTTAAGACAAAAAATACAGACATGAAATATTATCTAATTGTTAACACAATTGCTTTCAAATGAACATTTCACATTAAAAATAAAATCTGAAGGTGACCCTGAAAAAATTACATTTTACTCAAAATTCTTTTTCTCTGACTGTCACAACTAATTTTTTATATACATAGATTTTGCTTCAGATGACATGATACTCCACCCAGAGGATCCCAAGAACTCCACACCTGTCTTTTTGTGATAGCAATGATTTGAGGTCTCCCAATACAGTTGTATTAAGCTTACTTGATTTTTCATGTCGATTAATAATTGTTTATATAAGTTGGTGGACTAGTATTTGTTGCATTATTATCTCTTCCTCTTAGATTGTTCCCTTACCAATATATAATGACCTTCTTTGTCTCTCTTAATCAGTCTTGACTTAAAATTAAGTTTATCTGCGAATAGAATATCTATCTCTGCTTTTTTCTGGACTCCTGTTGCATGGAGTATTGTTTTCCATCCTTTAACTTTCGGTCTTTGAGTATCTTTTTGAATTAAATGTGTTTCTTGTATACATCATATTGTTAGATCTTGCTTCTTGATCCATTCTGCCAGCCTATGTCTTTTAATTAATGGATTAAGACCATTAACATTGATGGTTAAAACTGATATGTATTGACTTATCTTTATCAAGTTGTTATATTTTTCCTGGTGGATTCCTTCTATTGGGGTTTGTAGAGCTGTAGTACTTATCATCCCTTTCTAAAATGTCCTTCAAAATATTTTGGAGTGCTGGTTTAGTGGTCATGAATTTCCTCAATTGTTCCTTATCATGGAAGTATTTTGTTTCTCCCTTTATTTTGAAAGTTAGTTTTGCAGGATGCATTAATCTGGGTTGAAAGTTGTTTTCTTTTAGAACTTGGAGTACTTCACTCCAAGCTCTCCTTGACTTGAGAGATTTTGTTGAGAAGTCCACTGTGATTCTGATGGGCTTTCCTTTATAGGTGATTTGTTTTTTTTCCCTAACAGCTTTTAAAATTTTATTCTTGTGTTGAATTTCTGGAACCTTGACTATGATATGCCTGGAAGTAGACATTTTTTTATCATTGCTAATTGTAGTTCTATATGCCTCACTTATTTGTATGTCAAGTTCTTTTTCTTTACCAGGAGTTTTCCAACACGATGTCTGTAAGGATGTTTCTAATGTCATTTGTAGTATCTCCTGCTTGTTCACTGACTCCAATGAATCTTAGGATATTTTTCTTTGTCTCATCAAGCAACTACTGGATTAATATCTCATGATCCCTTGCTAGTTTTGAAGAATCTTTCTTTTCCTGGTCGCTAACTGCGAGCCAGTCTTCAATATCTGAGATCCTGTCCTCACATTGGCTTAATTTGAGTTGAATACTTTCAATAGAGTTTCTGTTCTCCTGGATATCTGCTTGAATCTGCTTTATAGAATCCATTGGCTTCCTATGTTGTCCTTCTATAATTTGCTTAAGCTTGCTTATTCTTTTTGTCTGTATCTGCCCTAACATCACTAAGCATGGTGTGTATTTTGGTAATCTCTGTGGTTATTTGAGAGATTATTTATGATTTCATTTTTTCCAAAGCCTCATTCAACTGTTTTGTTACCACTTCTAAGAAAACTTGTAGGGGGCTTTCGGATTTTCCAGCCTCATTGCCCCCTGGGTTTGCTTTTGATGAACTGGGTATCTGGGGTTGTGACCTGTTTGAGTGTCTTCTCATTTCTTTTCTTTTTTAATTTAA
Source organism: Dasyprocta punctata (assembly GCA_004363535.1). Taxonomy (NCBI): domain Eukaryota; kingdom Metazoa; phylum Chordata; class Mammalia; order Rodentia; family Dasyproctidae; genus Dasyprocta; species Dasyprocta punctata. The sequence continues at coordinate 74,800 of RJWM01004207.1, read as the reverse complement.
TTCCTAAAGTGATATCTGTTAGCTACCTGCAGTGGTTTACTTTAATGGTGGTATTAAGGACTTCCAGGTGATGAGCACTTCCCAGAGATATCTTCCACCGGGCTCCAACAGCTCCCCTTGTGCAGTGAAACCAGCTCTTGGCTAAGGCTCCACCAGCTACCACCTTCTTCTTAATTGAATTTTTTCTCTTTGCTCTCTCTGTGGGGCTCGATTCAGACTTCAGGCTCTGCCTGGGTCCAAGGAACCCATCTCCCTCCTTTTTGTCTTTCTCAAGATGGTGTGTTCCCACGTCTAGACGGTGTCTCTCAGAGAGGCTGTTTTCCCTGCATCCTACTACTCCGCCATCTTCCCGGAAGTCCTCCGTGCCTTTTTTGACTTGGAATATTTTCAACATAATGATGGGCTTATTGAGACACAACCCCATCATAAACTGAATAGCAGCTGTGGCTAGAACATTAACCAATGCCCCTCTTAATTGTGACTGCTAAAATTTGCTAGACTTTAAAGCTTTCAAAACTGAGCTTAAAAACGTCATAGAAAGAACTGAGTGCTTACACTGGAAAAGCATGGCTTCAGTAGACATACTGTTAACTTCCTAGAATCAAAGTGAAGTTCTGAAGAGGTTTCGCATGCACACTCCAGCCTGGGACAACTCTCCAGTGTAAGGAGTATTGCACTGTCTTCCCGGGTGACTTTGCACTGGGCTGCTGTTGGAATCCTGCTCATTCTGGCCTGGCTCTGGCAGTGTGGGAACTGAGGGTCCAGTCACTAGATGACACCAAAGCCCAGGAAAAGTCACCATGAGGGTGGACCCTATCAACCACAAGCTCCCGGAGAGCCAGGGGAGCTTTCAAGGAGTCACCAGAAAATGCCCAGGACTCCTGTGACCCCTGCCTACAGTTCAGAGAACAGCACATTGGGGTCCAGCACATGCTGTGCCCCACACCTGGGCGGGCCGTCACCTAGTGTTTGGTCTGGCTATCGCCAAGGATAAGGAATTAGGACTCTGAGCAGGTCCGCTCTGAAAGCCAGTGTGACCAGTGTTGCCGAGATTATCTTTTGTTCGTCCTTGTGCTGGGGTTTTGTCTTTCCCTGAGGGTGAATTCCCTGGCACAATGGGCCACTCCCTGCTCCTTGTGGCGGCGTTTGCTGGCAGAAGAACTGAGGCTGAAATAGGAGATTGGCTTTGTGGGTGAGGTTCCTGTTTGCTCAAAGCCACCTCCTATCTTTCCCCTCTGAAGCCACCAAAGAAAACTGAAAATCCCGGAGTGACCCTTAATTAACTCAGCCCTGGGAGGAGGTACCGAGTAGCTAAAATAGAACGCCTTTCTTTTTCTGAACAGCAAATATGGTCTGGCCCCAAAGGCTTTTATGGACTAATTGGTTTCCTTGGGTTTGATGTATTATCTGGGTAAATGGAAACAATTCTGCCTCTGTTTCTTTTAGACAAAGGACAGGTTTTGAATGAATGATTCCTTAGTGCCAACAGCTGTGCTTCTGGGAGTGTTTAGACTTCATCTTCAAATGGCTCTTTCTTTCCTTTTGGTGGAAAAGAGTGGGAAGACAGCAGAGCTGGTCCACTGTAAACAGCGATGTGGCCAGCGTCATCTTCTTCCTCTACCTGCCCAACCCCTGGCTGTACTCAAATCCCTTCTTAGGAAAGGGCAGGACCAGAGCTTTCTGTGCTGCTGTCTGAGAGCTCTCTGGGCACTAGCGTTTCAGCGATCGTTTTCCTCAGAAAATGAGCTTTAGGCATCGAAGTGGCTGAAAAGGGTTTTGAGAGGAAGAAGGACTCCCTCTGGCTCGGCTCTGAGGAGAGAAATAGGTTGTGCACACAGACCCAAACCTAGACACAGATTAACCTGAACCCATCTCTCAACTGAATCTGAACTCTCTTGAAGTAAGCATTTTAAACCCAACCTGTTGAAATAAAACCTTCCGTCTCACCAGTCTAGGGTCTGTCTTTAAACTTAACTGAAAGAAATATGCGAAGTTTCCTCTCGGTTTTGCCACACAATTTTAGGTTGCCTTTATTATTTTTTGATGGGATGGCCTTTCAGTTGAAGCCATTGGTAAGCAGAAATGATTGAGAGGCTGTCTAGACAATCGGACACACTAAATGTTCTCCCAGGAGCAGGGGTAACTTCACTTAAAATACATTGTTCTGTGTGTTAAACTAACATTTTGCTTTCATGAGCCCTGAACTTCATCACGCATAAAGATCCATGGGGGAATTTGTTAACAAAGCTCAGATTTCTGCAGCTTCCTCCTCCTGTTTTTCCTAAATGGTCTAGCAGGTTGGTGCTGAGGTCCAGGAATCTGCATTTTGAGAGGCAGCTAAAGTATCCATCTGATGTTGGGTAAATGGAGGGGTCTGACCCGCAGGGATGGTAAACCCTCTGTGGTCTGAAGGCGTTCTGCCTCCCGTTTTTCACCTGTGCTGTGAGCCCAGCCCTTCCTTCTGCCCCGGTCCGCAGGCTCAGCCCCTAGGGAGCTCTACCCCACTGTTCCAGGTTTCCTTGAGGTCTAACTGAAACCCTGATTGTGATGCACAGCCTTGGGTGGGTGCTGGTCACTTGGGAAACACATTCTCACTGGACACAGCTTCTTTTCTCCCAGACTAGACTTCCTACCTTGAGGGACAATCCATCCAGAAGCAAGTCACATAGATCTGGTCATCACACTTTGCAAAAGCAGAATGACACAAATATGGAAAATAAACCTCATAGTGAAAGTGGCATTGTCTGTGTATCCATCTTATCCCCATCACGGGTGTGACGTAAAACCCAATACACGCAACCTGGACGAGGGATTCAGCTTGGTTTCTGAGATTCAGTCCATGGCCAGCAGACTCCAAGGCAGAAAATCATCATGGTAGAAGGAGGTGGGAGGCTGATGGCCACCAGTTGGTGCGCAGGAAGCAGACAGAGAAGGTAAGAGCCAGGGAGAGAAGAGCCAGGGACAAGAACGCACCCCTTCAGACCCCAGTGCCACAGCTCCTCCAATGGGACCCCATCTCCTAACAGCATGGTCTGCCAGGAACTCATCAGTGGATAAACACACTGATAGGCCTGGCGCTGCTGCGGTCCAGTCAGCTTCCAGAAGCCCTGCAACTTCCGGGCGACACCTAAGCCAACCAGTCAGATTCGCAGGCGGGAGTGTGACTAGCTTAGAACCTGTGTACCTCGAAAGTCTGAAGTCCCAGACACTGAGTGGTGGAGACGGCCAGGCCCTGCCCAGGGTGTGGGAAGGGCTCAGTCCGCACCGCAGTGGCTGCGGGATATGGCTGGACACGAAGCTAACCTGGCCTTTCTGTCTCCAGAAAGACACACAACCCGTCACAGCTCAGTGGAAATAATTCTTAGGAAGGTGAAAGAACTATATTACCTAAAAATTATAACTGTAGTAATCTAAATTAAATGTAGGCAACTTATTAGCTTGTTAAGTTGCAACTTATTAAATACAGCATAGGCAACTATTATTAGCCCATAAGTCATGTAAAATATTTAAACAATTTTTAAAAAATTAAATTTACTTTTAACATATAAAAAGATAAAAATTGTATATATCATTGGGTAAAGTTTTGTTCTGGAACATGTATACATACATGTGTAATGTTTAAATAAGGTTTAGCATACCCATCTCCTCAAAATTTATTCTTTTTTTGTAGTAAAACTTTTTTTTAATTGGTATATGTTTGCCATATATAATGATCAAATTCATCATAGGAAATTTGTACCTGTATGCGATATATCTTAATTCTCTTTTTTTCATTGCCTTCCCCTCCTTTCAATCTTTCTTCTCCTCATTTACAAAAGCTTTGCTCCCATTTTTTCCCTTCTGTCCTCTTCCCCCCTTTCCCCCTTCTCCCCTCTCCTCTTCTCTTCTCCCGCGTGCCCATCCTCCCTCCTGCTCCTTATTTACTCTTTGAGTTTCTCACACAAGAGAAACAACGCAATAATTAAACTTGTTTGCTTTCCATGGTAAAACTTTCAAATTCCTTTCTAGATTTTTCCCGCTTTTGTTGCTATTGTTGCTTTTTTTTTTCAGACACAGTCTTGCTTTATAGTACAAGCTGGCCTTGAACTCACGACACTCCTCTGCTTCAGGCTCCAGGGTGCTGAGATTATAAGCATGGATCACCATGCCCAGCTCGGCCAGTTTTTTAAAATGTAGAATGTATTTTTGTTATTTGGGGTTACCTCACCGCACAAGAGAACCCCAGAACTTCCTGCTTCTTTCTAGTTGCACCCTAGTCCCCACCGCTGAGCCTCTCGCCACCCCCCCCTACTCCCTGCTCCCCAGGCTCTGGCCTCTACCATGCAACTCAGCCTCACTGAGATCAGGACATACTTGAGCTATCAAAGCAGGTCAGATCTGTGAAGAAATAACTAAGAAAAATGATGTATGTTCAAATTAGCCTCTACCATTTGAAAGAGACTTGGATCATCTCTCTCAATGGGATTTCTTTTTGTGGTTGCTGTTTTGTTACCATTTTATGAAAAGCACATATCTCCTCTTGGCTCAGTGGGTAATGTAAGCTTCAGGGCATCTGTAAGTACCGTGTGTTGGAAAAGGAAGCATAATGTACAGTGCTCTGGGAGGTCCCAGTGTTGTGGGAGACAAGGTGTGTTCACAAGCAGAAATATCTATGGACAGAAAATAACCGGACTCAGTACAGCCAGTAAAACAGGCTGTAGTCTGGGAGCAAAGCCTAACACCACGAGAGGAAGTATAGTCTAGTTAGTCTTTCATGATAAAAATCAGGCCCTGGAATTACACTTCTTCGCACCTGGTTGCTTCCTATAAAGTAGACATGATGATAACAGAAGTAATACCTGCCTCACAAGGTGAAGGTCTGATGAATACATGTGTAGTAGAATGCTTTCCCATCACTGAGGCAAAATACCCAACACCTGCAATTTAAAGATCTCAGTGGGTTCAGTCCATGGTTGGCTGGCTCCAAGGCAGAGACGACATGGTGGAAGGGCATGGTGCAGGAAAGCTATCACTCCATGGCGGCCAGGAAGCAGCGAGAAAGAGAGAGAAGGGAGAGCCCGGGATAGGAATACATCCATCCAGCTCAGGCCCCAGTGACCTGCCTCTCCCAACCAGACCCCACCTCCTAATAGCACATTCAGCTATGAGTTCCTCAGTGGATTAATCCACTAGTGCATATGGTGCTTTCATGATCCACTCGGCTTCCACGAGTCCCCCATGAACACATGAGACTTTGGGGGACATTGTATGTGTGAGGCACAGCAGCATGTAAAAGGTAGGATATTCATGCAAGAGCCTAGTCAGTAATAAGATCATTATTGTCACTGTACACTCCCTTTTGAAGTTTTCACCATCTTGCACTTTTTTCTCTCAGTGTTTTAAATCTTACTTATCTCTCAAAACCCTGTTCAAATCATTCGGGAAGCTGGCCTTGACTCCTCCGCTGGGTTCTGGAGATCATTAATCACGGTCTCTGTCCTCCAGGAAACTCAGTGCTGAGGGCAGGGAGGAAGACTCGTGACCTGCGGCCCCAGGCCCTGTGTGTGCTTCACTGAGATGATGCTTCTTCATCACGCACAATGCCTCGTGTGCACAGGCAGGGGAGGGATTCATATTAAATCTCGAAGTCCAGGGAGACTCCTACATGAAAGGCAAGGGAGAGGAGAATAAAAGTCACAGGTAGCATGCGTTCTTCATCAGGCTGTGATTCTCTCTCCTGCTGGTCCTCATGCTTAGTCAGGAAGCTCCTTCCCAGGATGCGTTTGCAGCTTGGGTGTTGATGTTACAACTGTTACGTCACCACGCTTACTTAAAGGACACCGACACAGAACTCACTCTTTCTAAGGTTATTACTGTCACTAATCTAATATATATCTGGAACATTGTCACACCATGTTAATACTCAGCAGGGCACTTGTATCTGTCTCCATTTACTTCTTTTCTATCTCATGTTCTGGAATACGAACCCCACAAACATAGAGACTACATTATTCTTCCCCAAAATCATGGAACTGGGCAACCGAAGTTGCTGTTCAACAAATACTGGCTGATCAAATGAATGAGTGGGTGGATGGACAGATGGATGGATGAATAGATGGATGGATGGATGAGTTATTAGGTAAGGGGATGTGAGCTGTTTTTTTCTCCAAAATCATTTATTTTCACTTCCTAGCATGCCTACTGCATGAATGCATTTTCTCGTGGGGTACTCTGCATGCTAGGTCTGGTCAGTGTACTTTGCACACATATGGTATCGGCCTGTTGATGCTCTTCTCTAGGATTTCATTGTAGATTTCCCCTCTTCCATTTAAGGGCTTAGAGATTCCCCCAGTGTTGTCTTCCCATCTTAGGCCCCATAACAACCATCACTCTATTGGGACAGAGGTTGCAGGGCTGGGCTTTTCCTCCTCCTTACCCAGGTCTTCACTGTTTTCCTGAACTGTGAACCCACTTGTTCACCACGTGTATGTTGAGAGCTTCTCCTACGGTGCTTCACAGATAATTGTAAAATTGCTAAGCTGATGGTCTTAGCATATAACACACATATTAATAACATCTTATATGTAGCTATAACCACATCACATGTTATAATTCCTATGGGCTCAATTAATTTTCAAATGGGTATTTCAATAAATATATGCTCTTGTTCTATTTTCTAATTTTAGTGTTAAGAAAAAGTACCACTTTTTATAGGTTTCCTCTATATTTATGACAGGTTCTGAAATTTTTCTTTGCTTTTCTCTCATCATCTTCAAGGAGAATGTTACAATTATTCTTTATTACATTAATTTTACTAGGTTGTTATTAGTTATAGTTCGAATTTCTAAGGCTTTTGTAATTACCGATAGTCAAAATATTTTTCAAGGTTTCCCCAATTTATGTGGTCCACAGCAATGGAGAGACACACCAGTTCCAGAGCTGTCTTCACCAACACTGGGCACTATAATTTTTTAAATAATTTAATAGTGGCCAAGTGCCTGCCTGGCAAGCACAAGGTCCTGAGTTCGATTCCTGGTACCAATAAATAGATAAATAAGTAAATAAAATAATTTAATACTTGGAGAAATGCAGTTAATTACTTTACTGTGGTGTACAGTCTTCCACTATAAACGAAGCTGAACAATTTCTCATCTTCTTACACATTTCTATTTACTTTCAGGTAAATTAATCTTTTCACATCCTTGGTCCCTAATGCAGTGGATAATATTTTAGCCGTTTTGTGCATGAAAAATAATCACCACGCATTTCAGTAAATAGTTTTCCAACCAGCCTTTGTGAAAATTCCATCCCGGACGCCCAGCTCCCGAGCTCGCAGAGCTCCCGGGGCGCAGCAGTGCAGGCCGCGGCCGCAGCCGGGCCAGGGAGCCCCGAGATCGGCCCCGCGCCTGCCCCGCTGTGAGAGGCTGCGCCACAGGGGCCGCTGCTGGGCTTCGCAGTGGGCGCAGCCAGGCGGGGAGGCCAGGGGAGCGTGGAGAAAGGGAGGCCGCTCCCGTCGGGACGCAGGGCCAGGCAGACCCCCGCTTCCCTGCCGCGGGCTCACCCAGCAGAGCGGAGGTGGCGATCGTGGGAGAACTTGGGTCCAGCTACATCGGCACAGCGGTTTCTCCACGTGCCCCTGGGTCGCGTCCCCGGCCTCCAGAAGGCCAGGAGCTCCCGGCCGTCCATGCAGGCGTCCTGGGAAAACCCCGTCATGCCCTGCTTGTCAGGCGGTTTCCATAAAATGCACCAAAAACTCATTCGTAGGATCTCATTTGCAGTGCTGGTTCCTAAATCGCTGACCAGAGTGGACGGTGCTGCGGGCCTGGCTCTCAGTCGGGGCTGATACCGAACTCTGCTGGGAGCTGGGGAGGACGCTGCGGTGACCCCTGCCCCTGCCCCTGTCCCCGCTCCTCCCCCACCTTCCCCACCCTCCCCCCTGCCCCACCCCTCCCCTCCCCCTCCTCCCGACCCTCCCCCCGACCCACCTCCTGCCCAGGGACCTGTGGAGGATTCCTAACTGCGCTTGCTCCTGGGAAGACAGCCCATAGGGTTGGGCTAGGATAGGAATTTTGTATCCGCTGTAGGTTATTTCCAGTCACCCAAGATGATTTACAATACGTATTAGTTGATTTCTCAAAGAAAAAGATTCATGAGGGATTTTTTTTTTTTGGTCTGTTTGCTTGTTTCAAGAAATGCATACAAAGTATTTAGAAATATAGAAAGGATCCCAATGATGCGATTTAACCAGATTTTTAAAACTACTATTAGATTCTATTTGTGTATACCAGAGTGCCAAATTTAAATAGGACATGGACGCTTTTGCCAGCGACCTGGCACGTGTTTATTGTTTTAGCAGTTGAACTCTTTCTTCTTTTCCCTCTCCTACACTTTTTCAGCAATATCCAGGAGCCTGCAGCATCCACCTCGCCATTCCTGTTACCTGGCAGTGGTGTCTGATACCATCCATTTAACGAGTGTTGATTGACTAAATGCGTTTTCCTACTGTTTTGCTGGCCGGCCGGTCTGTTAGCAGTGACAGTGCCACAGTGACCTCTGTTGATGAAACCAGGAAGGACAGCGAGGAAATGCAGGCAGGAGCGGCCCACAGCCCAGGTTAGGCCGGAGTGAGCTGGGCCGCGCTGTCGCTGAGAGCTCGGTCCAGCGCTTTCCTTTACCGCCCGCCTTGCTCCTTCTCCCCGTGGCTGTGTTCGGGGGCCGAGCTTCCCTTCACCCCTTTAATGATTTTACTAGTTCGTCATCAGCCAGTGAATTAAATACCACACTCTGTCCTGGGTTTTCATGATGAGATGTGTTCTAATTATTGCAGTTAAAGCACTACAGATTTTACAAGAAAACTCACTAAACTCACTGTGCTTTTCAGTAGATCTTTAAAACTCTTCTTACTTTTTATTTTGGTTTATTCACACACTCTGGAGCCACTGATCTGTTTCCTACCTACCCCTCCGGCTGCCCCACGTCTCCCTGGTCTTCTACTGCTGACCGGAGACTCGGGGAAGACAGAAGCTGGGAGGCTGCTTTCAGTGACTCGAGCTGGTAGCTAAGGAATTAGGTGCAAGGACTTAGTCCCGGAAAAGAAGTAGAAGTAGGACAGTCTTGACTAAATCATAAACCCTGATACCGTGGAAGACCAGCCAGCTATGAGGAAGTGATCTGGTGTCGACCTTTGGCCTGACCAAATCAGCTAACTTTCTGCCTAATTAACTTGACTTTCAGGTGGGACTTCTCATAGCTATCCCATATGAACTCTGGTCCCGTTTCCCCATTGAACGAGGAAATATAAAATTGCATATCTGGGGACCAGGAACTTATAGTGGGAAAAAAAAAAAAAGAACAGGAGATGGGATTTTTATTTGACTAGAGATGTCATATTAATATAAATGTTATCTGAACAAAAAGACGATTTTAGAGGTGGCAATAAAGTACATAAAAAGAGAAGAGATATCACATGTCAGCCGAAGAACTGAAGTGTAATTTTCTCTGAGTGAGGCAGGAAAACACTCCAGATCTTCCCCTCAGCACTGCTCTGGGGGCCCACACCGCACCCCCACAAAAGCAGGACGCTAACCTTTGGCCACAAAGCTGTGTTAGATGGAAATGAAAGCAAAGAATTCCGTATCAAATTATCAACCTATTTTTGTAAGTCCGCAAGTGTTGTCTATTTATTTTTCCTTACACACCCTGTCCCCTAAACTTTTTGAAGAGCACCACAAGTGATACAAAATCCAAGAACATAATAATAATAAAATAGAAGCAAAAGAAGGAAGGAAACCAAAGACTGGGCTATAAAATCCAGGCAGAAAAGAGCTTAAGAATATGGCTGATGCAGGGAGATTGCAGAGTTCAGCCCAGCCTGGACCAATTAGCAACCTAGGGGGAACCTGTCTCAAAATAAAACAGGACTGGTGACATAATTCAGGGCAAAGTCCTGTGTACTGTGTTCGAGGTGGGAGGGGGTATTTATTTATTTATTCATTGAGACAGGGTCTCACTGTGTAGTCCAGTGAAGGGATTACAGGCAGGCGTCACCATGCCCAGTTCTACAAGGGCTTCATGTGGCAGAAACCTTCTAGCAGTCACAGTGCGCACAGCCACCGAGGGGAGCGCTTCGCAGACCCTATAAGATAAAAACGGATGGATTCCATAGATGACAGCCAACTCTTCTGCTAGTAAGACCAGAAAAACTAAACTTGCACTTAGGTTCTCTGTGAAGGAAACTGCATGATAGAATAAGCCACCTCCTCGACAGCCTTCCCCTGTGCCCTATGCTAGAGCTGCTCCTTCCCTTGGTCCTCCAGATGGGCTTCCAAGCTGAATGTCAGGTAAACAGAGGAGGCACACTGGCACTCAAGAAGCCTTCATTGTTTGCCTGTGATTCCGATTTCACTGGGCCACACCAGGGCATTGATTTCCCAAATCTGGCAACGCTGGGTGAGACTCGCATCAAAGTGCAAGACCCTGCGTCTGTCCGCACCTGCTTCCAGGGCTGCTCATAACGTGTGGCGCTGTGCAAGGACCTGCCTCGGGGTCAGGGACAGCTGGTGACTCATAGTGATGAGCCTTCGCCCCCATGGGAAACTAAATCATTCGATGGCAAAGCATTTGTGGGGAGACAAGGCCTCGAGGACTTTTCTTGAAAAACAAGTGTAAGTCAGCTATGGGGAGATATTTTTTTTTCTGTCTACAACTCTTAGAATACATTTTATGTGGTAGATCTTTACTGCTCAACTTCAAGCAATTTGGGGAAAAGCTGTTTTTTGCTAGTTACTTTTTCTGTTTTTGATGCCAGATAAATGATTGAACACAGACATAATTTAATATCTTAACATAGAGTTTCTAGTCAATAAAATGGACTGTGAGAACCTCATCTGATACTCTAAATGCATTTGAAAATGTTAATTATTAATATAAAGGCATTTGACAAAATTTACATTGCACAATTTTCTTTTTGTGTTACTGGGGATTGAACCCAAAGCCTTCTCACTGAACTACATCCCCAGCCAGTTTTCTTTTTTTTTTTTTTCTTTTTTTATTTTATTTAATTTATTTATTTATTTTTTTTTTTGTGGCATCGGGGATTGAACTCACAGCCTCACACCTACCAGACAGGCGCTTAGGCTGCTGAGCCAAACTCCCGGCCCTGGTTTTTTGAAGCAGGGTTGCACTATGCAGCTCAGTCTGGCCTTGCGCTCACGTTGTAGCCCAGGCCAGCCTCGAACTCACAACGCTCCACCTACCTCAGCCTCCCGAGTGCTGGGATTAAAGGCGTGCGCCACCACACCCGGCCAGTTTTCTTTTTAAATTCTTATTTTGAGACAGGGTCTCACTAAGCTGCCCAGGCTGGGCTTGAACCTCCAAACCTCTTGCCTCAGCCTCCTGGAACAGTGGGGTCACAGGTGTACACCCCCAAGTCTGGTTACACAAACATTGAAAATATTTTTACTTAGGATGCTTTAGATCTGCTTACATAACCGTCAGTATCTTGAAATGAGGCCCACAAATATTTCCAAACCCCATTAAACATTTCAGCAGGCACAGTACATTTTAGAACTAGAATTCTCCCTCAGCACACAGGGGATAAAGTTTCCCGGATACCTTGTGGGTGCCAAAATGCACAGTGCTCAAGTGCCTTGTAGAAAATTGAATAGAGTTAGCATAGAACCTACACGTACTTTAAATTCTCCTTTATACTTTAACTCACTCCTAGATTACATATAATATTGGGACAGTGTAAACACTGTGTAGATAGTTTTTATAGTGCATTGTTTAGGGACTAATGACAAAAATATGCATATGCTCAACTCAAATGTTATTTTGGGGGGAATATTTTTAATCAAAGCTTGTAAAATTTTCAGATACAGAACAGATACAGAAGTCAACTGTATATTTAGATGCTAAGGAAACAAATGTATCCTAAAAGTCATTTAATTTCTTTTTCTTTCTAAATCAATTGTCCCTGTCCTGATTAAATATTGATATCAAAAAGAAAATACATAATTCACTTACTCTTTTATCTGCAGGAATAAATATCTAAACTCCGCATTTTGTCAGTGTAACTATGGAAACACACAATCAAGTTGGGAGGACTAAGGTTTCTCTTTCCTCATGCTAAACTCTGTAATTATTCTTTTCTAGTCACAAAATGTCTAATTCCATGGGAAGGTCCTGTCCTGTACTTAAGACAGGAGTGCTGAGAAGTGAACCCAGCACCACGCTGTAATGCTCTTCAAGATAGTTTTTAACACCTGCCTTCTTCAACTGTGCATCTGTAATACTGACTTTGACTCCCAATACATAAGCATTCGAAAATTAACCCCTGACTTAACATTCAACAATTTGATAGAATTCACAACATGCACACACACACACACGTGAACAGGAAACTCCTGACTAAACAGAACTCCTGACCATAACTTGCTTGGCAATGACTATATTGGTAAATTCTTTTTTTTTTTTTTTTTTTGGTACCAGGGATTGAACTCACAACCTCACGCCCACCAGGCAGGCACTTATGCCACTAAGCTAATCTTTGGCCCTATATTGATGAATTCTTATTAGTTTCTCTCCCTTTGCTTTATAAACAACGCTGCCATCTCATCCTCATGAATCTCTTTTGCACCATTGTGTTGGCGAAGCTAGAGGTAAAAGCCTCAAAATCTATCATGGGTTCAAAGAGAAGTCTAATGTTCATTACCAAATTGCCTTTGGCTAAATTAATTTACTTACGTGATCTGCTACTATTTTGAAATAAGAGAGTGTTTTGCATCCTTAGTGACTGTGCATTATGGAATTTCAAACTTTACCACTTACGTAAGTAAAAACACTGCTTCCATCCTGTACCAATGTGACAGTCACTCATCAGAAGTATAGATCTCTGTGGAACTGGCATTCCAACCCCCATATCCCTCCAGCTAAGTTGGGGCCCAGGGTGGCACACCCCGTGGTCACTGGACCTTCTTGTGGACTCTAATACTTTTGAGAGAGGTGCCAGGCAGCACACGGGTGGAGGTCACAGCCACGATGGCAGCAGCTGCAGTGTGAGGGTCGCATTGTGCTGCAAGCTCTTGTGGTTGAAGTCTGAACTGGGGCTTGAGCTGCTAATCTGTGACCCCAGCTGTCTTCCAGTGTGTCCTGTCCTCTTTAAGAAAAGTGAGTGTGTCCTGTCTGCTTGCAGTGGAGACACTGCCACCCTTCTACAGACCTTCACTATGAAGTCCTGTAGGTGTTGACATTTTTCATTAAGGAGTCCTTCTGCTGTGTGAAAGTGATTTGATGACTGGTTTATCTATCATTTCCCAGGAATTCTATGGCACTAAGCACTAGCAAGGCAAATCTAAATTTTCAAAGAGTTATTGACAGATTGAACCCATCTCTAGAGCATACAAACAGTTCTCAGTAGGCTTGTACATTTTTAACAACAACAAAAAAAGTTGTACCATGGGAAAATTTGGGAAAGACACACATGATGCACTTGCGTGGTGTTCAAAACTCAGCACATACACTAAAGTGAGCAGAACTCAAGTGCGTTGATTTCTGGCTTCTGTCTTTACCAGAGCTAAAGACTTGGGCTCTAAGCAAAATCCATTCATTTCAGTTTATTAAGGAGCTAGTGAACAAGCAGACCCCAAAATACGCTGATGAAATCCCCAAGCCCCTGAAACTGATGCCACCCATGACCTGGTGTCCTACCAGTTGTCACCCAGGCAGAGAGTACAGCTCAGGACACTGAAGACCTGAGGTCCAACATGTATACTGAGAGACAGAGAATCACCCCGTCATCTCACTGTCCTTTGTTCTGCCTGAGCTATGTCGTTTTTTTCCTGCTACTGGGGATGGAACCCAGGGCTGCCACTGAGCTATATTCCTGGTTTCCCATCCCTGTTTTGAAACAGGGTCCCATTAACTCACTAAGTTGCCCAGTTTGGGCTGAATTTGCAATCCTCCTGCATCGGCCACCAAGAGTGGTGGGATTAGAGGTGTGTACCTCCACACCTGGCCTATTGTTCATAAAGCAGACCTTCCCGTGACTATTTTAGAACCATCTGCAACATCATTCCACAAATATGATGTGTCCTCTGTACAAGGAGCTATTCTATTTGCTTATGTTTTATGGAGGGAGGCCACCTTTCCTTGTCATGTGGAGGCTTAGGCAGCAGCTGGTCCTTCAAGGTGCAGTTTTGAATTTTGGTTATTTCTCTCGGTGCATGCTCTCTTTTCTTTCCCTACTTCTCCCTCTCTCTTACCATATTTCCTTTGCTGTCTCATTGTCTTTCTCTTTGTGTCTTGCCCCATTTCTTTTTGTTCTTGTCTCTCATCCTGTCACTTCTCTATCTCTACGTATCTCTCATTCCTTTTGACTGATACATAATTTATATACAATAAGATACACAGATTTGAAGTATTCTGACAAGTTTTGTCAGTTGCATATGTTCATTTAATAACTACTCAAAAGAAGGCAGGAAACACTGCTGTTGTGGTTTGTGTCTAGATGTCTCCCCAAAGCCTCATGAAGTAGTGGGGAGTGGGCTTTTCAGAGATAGCTGAATTGTGATTGATTCATGGTCCAATGGTGGAATTAAGGGTGTGAGTGCTACACCCATCCTAGGGTAGGTAGCCTGCAAACAATGTAAGGGACAGAAAAAGACTTGTCTCTTTCTTGCTTTTGCTGTCTTCCACCACCATGAACTGTTGCCCCTCTATCCTTTGCCACTGTTATGGTTTATACATTGTGTTGATTTGAGGAGTCTAGAAACTTAACTAAGTAACTCAGAGCTCTACATTCTGAGGCGTAGAGGATGTTATTGCTCTAGGATGTGGTTCATTGTGTCAATTTGAGGTCAGAAGTTTAACTAAATCATTCAGCAAGAGGCCAAGGTCCTTAGTTTGTAAATGTTCTCAGCCCGTGTAAGAGGAGAACATGGAGATAGTGTGAGTGCTACACCCACATGAAGGGTGTAACCTGCTTCCAATATAAAGGAGGAAAAGAGGCTTGATCCCCCTTCCTTTTACTCTGGCTGCTTTTGCTGTCTTCTGCTGCTTTGAAGTGTTTCTTCTATGCCATACCACCCTGCTTTGGAGCCAACTGGTTATGAACCAAAACCTTCACAAACTATGAGTTAAATAAACCTTTCCTTCCTTAGTTTGGGTGCTGGGTATTTTGTCCCAGTAACAAGAGAAAAGTAACCAAGACAACCCCTCTACCTTGGAGCCAGCTGATTATGGACTGAAACCTCCACAAACTGTGAGCTAAATAAACCTTCCTTCCTTTAATTTTGGGTGTTGGGTACTTTTACCCACCAACAAGAGAAAGTAACTAAAAATTTGGTACCAGAAGTGGGGTCATTGCTGTGACCATACCAGACCATGTGGTTCAGGAGTCTTTGGAAATGGCTTGTAAGAAGAGTTTGGAAACGTTCAGAGATGCTGGCTAAAGAAGTACAGCTTAGGCTGTACTGTATTAGAGATTCTGCTCAGAGCTCAGAAGATCAGAAAGCCAGTAAAGACCAGGTTCAAGAGGTTTCTGCTGGGAAGAAGGAATGCACTGGCATGTGTGTTATTGCATGGCAGAAAGTTTTTCAGCATTTTGCTCATGTCCAAAGACTTTGCCTGAGACTGAGATTAAGAGCAGCAGACTAATTAATCTGGCAGAAGAAATTTCAAGGCAGTGTAATGTTGAAGCAGTGGCATGGCTACTGTCGGAGGCTTTTGGCTAGATTTATGTCAAGCATCAAGAGGAAAGATCCTAGAAGAATGATTCAAAATGTTGTGAGTTTGGTCTTCAAAGGTAGAGCAAAGGAGATCTTGATTGATTAGAAGGAACGGGGGAATAGAAAAGATGGCCTGAGGCCATCCCAAGAAGCATGGCTCTGCCTTTTGCAAGCCTCAAAATTGCAAAAGTGAAAGACTTCTTTTTTTTTTTTTTAGTGAAAGATTTTACTTTGAGAAGAAATCCCCCGAGCACCATGTTCTAGAATGGTGGCATCCTACAGCTGAGAGAACTTTTTCCTCAGAATTGAATTCAGAATGCTCAGTGATCCAAGCACTTGACCCCTACTGACAATAGAGAGGGAAGCCTGGCTAGTGCTCCAGCTGGCAGCAGCCCTTGGCATCATCCACATGGCACTGATTTTAGGTCCATGCAGAATGGACATGTTTTGAGGCCAAGAAGGCTTCCACCAAGATTTCAGAAGAAGGCCTGGGAGGCCAGGTGGTGTGTCCCTGAGAGGGCAGAGTGTGATGCTGCGAGTGTGAAGCCAAAGGTGCAGTGGAGACCCCAGAAGTTTAAAGAAGCCAGACATGAGGATTGTTGGAGGTTAACGGCAAGGAGGGAGCAAAGCGGCACAAAAGCAAATTCATGGGAGCTACAGCTGTCAGAGTGACACAGAGTGGAGCCATCCAAGCTCTGTGAAGCTCACATTTTGCCACAAATTGCCTCAGATGCTGCCCATGGAACTACAGGACTTCATGGTTGCCCTGCTGGATTTTGGACTTTGATCCAATTCTTTTGTATCTCTTACTTGTACCCTTTGGAGTGGCACTGTCTATCTTGTGCCACTGTATGTTGGAAGTGTTTAATTTTCTTTTCATTTGTTCAGAGGCTCACAGCTGAGAGTTTGCCTTAAATTTCAGAGGAAGGAGACTTGAGATTTAGATTTTTAGCAATGCTGAAACTGTTAGGACTTTGGCAATTCTTGGAGATGGGCTAAATGCCTTTTGCATAAAGGGATGTACATGAGTCTTTGGGGGTCTGGGTGTGGAATGTTAGGTCTTGTGCTTAGATGTCTCCCCAAAACCTCATACCGTAATGTGGGGCAGGCTTTTCAGAGACATCTGAATATAGAGATTTTAATTGGCTCATGGTCCAAGTGACTTAAGAGGCTTGTCCTCTCTCTCTCTCTCTCTCTCTCTCTCTCTCTCTCTTTGTTGCTTTTGCTGTCTCCTGCTGCCATGAATGGTTGCTCCTCTGCCATACCACCTTGCTTTGGAGCCAGCCAATTATGGACTGAAACTTCTACAAACTGTGAACTAAATATGAACTTTTCCTCCTTTAACTTTGAGTGTTTGATATCTTGTTTTAGCAACCAGAAAAGTAACTAACACAAGTGTCAAGACCCCAGAATGCCCTGCAAGCCCATTCTCCTCTGATTTGCACCCCTTCTCCCAAAAGAAAGGCATTATTTTAATGTCCATTACATAGACTTGTTTTACGTATATGGAACCTCATACAAATTAAATTATATGGTATCTACCTTATGTTTCTGCTTGATGTAAAATTTAAAAAAATTTTCAGTCTATGTTTGCAATGCATAATCGTTGCATTCTTCACAGGGAGTTGCTGCATGGTCATAATGCATCTTCACTCTTTGTATCTTCTTTCTTTCTCCTTTCCCCCTCCCTCCACTTCTTGGTCCACTTTCTATTTATGAAAGATCCATCTTCTTGTTTTGCTTTTGTTTTGCTCTTCAATTTATTTATGCTTTGGGTTTCTCATTAAGAGAAACCAAGTCATATTCAAACTTGTGTGTCTGGTTTATTTCACTTAACATTACAGTCTCGAAGGACATTGTTTTCCAACAAGTGACTCAAATCTATCCTTTTTGGCACGGTAATATTGCACTTGATTAAGGCGTGTGGGTGGATCCTTTCTTTTCACGGAGAGGCACCTTGTGGATGACTGCACCGCCATTTCCTTCCCTCCACTCCGCTCAGTTGTTTCCAGTTTGAGGCAGTTAAGAATAAGGCTACCAGAAACATTGTTTTGCCAGTCTTTTGGGGACATGAAGTTTTTACTTTTCTTGAGTAAGATAAAGGTGAAATTTCTGGATCATGGAGTGAGTTTAACTTTGCAGGAAATAGCAAACCTTCCTCCAGAGTGGGTGGACATGGTTAAACTGCTGGCCTCCAGTGATAACGCCAGTCCCATTGCAAACTAATGTGTGGTCTTGTTGGGTGTTTGGTGACAGTCACACTAGAGCAGGGAAATGAAATCTCATTGTGTTTTACCTGGTATTTTTCTGGTGGCTAATGATGATATTCAACACTTTTCCATGGCCTTACTGGCCATTTGTAGCTTTCTTCGTGAAATGTTTATTCAAGTGTAGCATGATAAGCCAATTTTGACATTTTTAATTGGGTCGTTTGTCTTCATATTTTTGTTTCTATGAATTATGTCTGTATTCTAGATTCAAGAATTTGTCTAATATGTATGTACTAACTCTCCACAATAAATGTACTTAGTATATATTGCAAACATGTACTAATAAAAAATACATTTAAAAAAGACAAATAGAAAACAAACAAATTCACTTCCGACTTTAAAAGAATTTAGTTACCTGTACATGTTACAAACATTTTTTCCAAATGTCATTATTTCCTAGTGAACAATAGCAAGTAAACATCACAACTATTTTCTAGAATAACTAGGCCCAGACATTTAAGTGATGGCACCACATATCAGGCAGTTATGACCATAACTTTTCTGTGTAACAAATCATTCCCATAGTGAGTATGTTAGAGCAAGAACCATTTAGTCAGTAACTGAGGGCACAGCTGGGCTGGTGTCAGCCACCTGACGAGGGGTTAGGCTAAAGCGTTTGTCCTGGTGGGTCTCCTCTCCTCTTCCTCCTGGGACCAGAAGATGAGCACAGGAGTGTTTTCCCCTGGCATGTCTGAGACACTGGAGGACTGGCAGTAACACGCCTGCCAGTGTGGTCAGAGACTCAGGGTAACATCGAAGCTTCTCAGGGGTCTATGACGAAGGCACGTCTGTGGCTGAAACCAGAGTGAGGAGCTGGAAAACATGGCCTGCCACCTTGAGGGGCCAATGGCACAGATATGGAGAGAGGTGATGAATGGGGGTGGCAGGTGACGAATGAAATCTGTCATAGATGTGCAAAAGTCAGGCTTATAAATGTGTTTTCAAAAATTCGTGACAAAAATAAATACTATGAATACTTTATGTACTTTGCTTCATTCACTCCCTGAGTGTTCAATTTCCCCCTCCAATCATTATTTCTATTTAGTTTTCAACTAGTTCTAAAACAATTCTCTCACTTATAAATTAGTTAATTTAATAATTATTTAGAACATTTTCTAAATGCCAGGTGCTACGCTAGGTTCTAGAGCAGCGATCCGGGAAGGCAGAGTTCCTGTAATTCCGAGGTGGGAATTTCACTCCAAAGGGATGTTCCAGAAGCCCTCGGAAGGGCAACTTACCTGCACTCATGGTACAAAAGAACCTTTACTAAGAAAATGACAGTCTAGTTATGAGCTACTACTCTCGACCAAAAAGGCAAATAAATATGAATTCAAGAGGCAGAGATGAAAAGGGGTGCGATCACATGCACCCAGCTTAGTGAGAGCCTTCACCCAGAGGAGAAAGCGGTTAGGCGGAGCGCAGGGTTTGAGCCGAAAGACCCGTGTGGCTGCGGAACAGAGAGCAGCCCCAGCCGGTGGAGAGGCAGGAGGAGCGCGGCGCGGCAGGAGTCCGGGGTGGAGGCGAGGGCGGACACGTGCCTGGGCGTTGTGGGGCTGCAGGATGCGAGTGGGTTCCCGTGCTGCCGGGGAGTCACGGTGAGCAGAGTTGGAGTTCGGTTTCATGTGGTCCGTGAAGGACAGCGAGAGAGACCCCGCCTAATGTCAAGAATTTGTAAGCAATCGACTGCATACTCTTGCCTTTAATGAAACCAGAATTAGAGGGAAGGGTCATGTTGGATTTGTGGCAGAAACAGAGAATATCTTTTTTTCCTTTTGTTAAAGTGTATTTTATTGTGGCAAGACTACTTACTGAAATATACCATTTTAGCAATTTTAAGTGTATAATACAATATTGTTAACATAAGTGGATTAACATAGCAGAGTTCAACACTCCCACTCCCAACTCTTTTTTTTAAAATTTGTTTGCGGCACCGGGGATTGAACTCATAGCCTTGCACCTGCCAGACAGGCACCTAAGCCGCTGAGCCAAACTCCAGGCCCTGGTTTTTTGAGGCAGGGTGGCACTATGTAGCTCAGGCCAGCCTTGCGCTCCCCAAGCCGGCCTCAAACTCACAACGCTCCTCCTACCTCAGCCTCCCGAGTGCTGGGATTAAAGGCGTGCGCCACCACGCCTGGCTCCCACTCCTAACTCTTATCAAGCACTATTTTTACTGCTTAGGAATTCTGCTCCTGGGTGGGTGACATCAGTAGAATCACACAGCATCTGCTCAGGGACTGGCTTCTTTGCGTATTGCAGGATTCCCTTCCTTTTTAAGTCTGAATAATTTTTCATTGTAAGTATATACCATATTTTAAAAATCCATTTATCTGTCTCTAGTTATTTGTCCTGTTTCTGTACCTTAGCCTTTGTGACTATTACTCCAATGAACACAGGAGTGCTAATATCTCTTTCGAGTTCCAGTTTCCATTCTTTCAGATAAATATCCACAAGTAGTATTGTTGGATCATAACATGGTTCAGCTGATGTTTGGAGGATTCTCTCTACTGTTTTCCATAGTGGTGGCACCATTTTGCATTGCCTCTATCCTGTACAAAGATTCTCAAATCTCCATTTTTTTTGTTATTTAATTGCTTTGTCATGCATAACCATTCTAACAAGTATAAGGTGATATCTCATTGTGATTTTGACTGTCCTTTTCCTGGTAACTAACGATTTTGTGCATTTTCTTGTAAACCTCCTGGCCACTTGCATGTCTTATTTGGAGAAGTGTGCACGGTGTTCACCAGGCACAGCCAAAGCCACGGCAGGAACGTGGTGGAGAAAGTGTGAACACCAGCAAAGGCAGGGAACCTGGAGCGAGGGGATAGTCAGTACAGTGGGATTCTGCGTGTGGCCCAAGAGAGTGAGATTTTGAGCTCAGATGGAACTAGAATCCCTGCAGGAATCAACAAACTCCTTCTGGTGAAGGATTAGGAAAAGAGAACTGATGGGTATGTGTATCGGGTGATATGCTATGTCCCCCCAAGTCCTCACATACTTTTGATGGGGCTAAGTCTGGCACTTGCTTGTGTTCGGTTTGCTGTACCCACCCAGGGGTGGAGCTGACATACAGTGTAAGGGAAGGCGGGTCTTCCCCTTCCGTTTCCTCTCTCTCTCTCTCTTGCCAGTGCACCTTGTGGCTTGCAGCCACCATGAACGGCAGCCCCGCCACCCCATGCTGACTTGGAGCCAACTAATGGACTGAAACTCCTGAGAAACTGTAAGAATAAACCTTTCCTTCCCTAATTTTGGGCATCAGGTATTTTGTCTCAGCAATGAGTAAAAAGTAACCAAGACAGTATGGAAGCAAATCAATGGTTAATCTGGTGTGTGGGAGAGAGTTCTTGTTGATGGTTTCTCTTTCCTTTGAAAAAGTAGGGTGGGGTAGTGTGGGAAGGAGGTGCAGTATTATGTTTAAGGAAACGAGAGAAAGTTTGAAAAATGGGCAACAGAAACTGTGAAGAAAGGCTAGTTGTTGTCTTGGCAGCCTCGAGGTCCCAGCACTGGCGGGATATTCTGATTTTCCATGACCCAGATCTTCTTACGGAGATACTGCCTTCCAAATCTTCATGCCAGGTGCTTGTGCAGAGGACACGGGCAGCTGCTGGACCAGGTCAGCAGTTGGCCGGGCGGCATCAGGACAGTGAGCCAGGGTTGGAGGACACTGGATTTGTTTAGCTCAAAGTCAAATCTTCATTTTGTAGTTTCAGTGTTTTCCTAAAGCTGACTGAAACACTTAGAATTTATTTTTAATGCTTTTTCAAAAGTAATTAACTCCTTAGTCAGTAGCAGAGAAAAAAAATTGGTTTTTCCAAAACAATGCAGATTCAGTTGCTCACCTCTTCTTGTCATTGTTATGTTCCTTTATTTTCAGGTGACTTCAATGAAGACAGAGAAAGTATTGAATGCTGTCCAAATATCTAGGAACACACCTATATAATCAATGCCAATTTATCGTGACAGTCTCTAAAATTTTGAAAACTCCATATAGATCAACATTTTATATGTGATGACATTTAGCTAGAAAATACATCTTTAAATGCAAATCCTTTCATTTCATAGTTTTGCAGGTGAAGATACCTCGATGGCTGAGGAAGGAGTTTCCCATTTCCCAGAGGATAACCAACCTTGGGACAGTGAAACACTGTTGTGTGGTGAGCAGCCCGAAGATGCTGTTTAATTCATAAATTACCTGGCGCTCCATGTGACCACCAGTCCCAGGCATTCGGATGGGAACAGCTGGGGAGATGAGGTCAGCCCCAGGAATTATGTGAAGAATGTACAGCTACGAACCTGTGGAGACGGTTACATAATCTCATAAAAAGTTTATAGAGGTGGACTCTTGTTTTTTTGTTACAGCTTAATAGAGAAACTGGTTCTACAGCTTTATTTGATGTCAGTGAATTAAGCAACAGGTCTTAAAAACTGGTTCTTCAGTAGTAAGAACTGGATTGTACCGTGGGCATGCTCCTCTGGAGTAAGCCAGCTGTGACCTTGAGTTGGAAGCCACATGGAAAATGGGTCAAACTTTTAATGTCTTTTGGCTGTCGTCACATTCAGTCTCATTATAATTAGGTTAGGCGGTGAGCCTCATCATTGTTAGAAAGGAAGTGAACATGGCCAAATAGTTTGTCTTGGTGAAGCCAGCCTAACCACTATTTTTAGATAAATGGACATTTCCTTTTTTTCTTCTTGAAGTCTAACTTCCGGGATTCCTTGTTACTCATCTAATCTATAATATCTCCCCTCCAGAATCACAGCAAGGGGTATTAGTGATATGAAGAAATGGAGAATAATTGGAGAATTTTCAGGTCAACTGAAAATATGTTGTAATTAGATAATTAGGGTTGGATTACCAAAAAAAAGGAGTATGCTTCCTTGTTTTGATGAGGAAAAGGTCTAGGGATGCAAATATTTATATTCATATCTAAGATGGATAGAGTGGGATATATATTAACGTTAGGTAAAATAGTTTAATTGTCTCTAAACTAAAGCGGGGGTGTGTAAGGAAGGAGTGAGAGGGTGAAGGAAAAGGGAGAAATAAAAGAAGGAAAAGGATGGGGAGGAAGAGGAGGTGAAGGAGGAGAGGCGGGGGAGTAGAGAGAGACACGAGAAGGAAGTCTCTGGAAAGCCCAGGCCCCGTGCCATCCCACCTCTCGGGTTAATCTTAACGGCCTCACCGTCTTTCGCAGAAATACACATGAGCGAGGACAGAAAGGTGAGCTGTCCACAGGGAATCAGGGCGAACACAGGCGCTCGGTCAGTGACAGCGCTGTGGTCTCTTTTCCTCCCCCAGATCACTGAACGCTGTGTCAGCGCTGGGCGGCCTGTGCCGGGCGTCTGGGAGACAGCAGGGCGTCGCTGAGCAGGTGAGTGCGGGGCGAGGAGAAGGCTGCGCTGGACTTTGCTCTCTGATTTTATTTCCTCCTCATTGATGGCTGCAGAGATTCCTGGCACAGCTGAGCTCTGCGGCCGGGCTTTGCCCTTGGGCCCTGTGCTCTGAGCCTCAGCTTTAGTGCTTCGTCACTGGCAGCCCTCGCACAGCTGTGTCCCCTGAGCGGGGCGAGGGGTGGGCGGGGTGTGGGTGCCTGGAAAGTAGGGCATGAGGGGCAGCAGGTGGTGTGGGCAGCAGAGGCCCTGCCCGGCTTCCCAGTTGGGAGTCCAGGGACCGCCTGATCCCAGCTCTGTGTGTGTGTGTGTGTGTGTGTTTGTGTGTGTGTGTGCGTGTGTGTGTGTGTGTGTGCATGCGCGCGTGTGCGTGTGTTCATTGCAAAACAAAGGTTCTTGGGTTTAGCCAGATTCGATTTCTCCTTCTAAGCGACCTTGTACTTTCATGGAATTTGGACAAGTAAGCCATGGGGCTAGACCAGGCTCTTCGTATGGGATCAGAAAAATCATTTGAGTCTCTCTTCTTTCCTTTCTTAACTCCTCCTAAATCTCAGTTACCCTGATAAAAATATAATACAGCAATCCCTTAATATCCACAGGGGCCTGGTTCTAGGAACCCCCAAAATCCTTCAAGTCCCATATATGAAATGCCGTGGCTTGGTCACAGAACCTGTACAATTCTCCTACAAACTTACACGATCCCTAGGTGACTTATAATGCCTGATACGATGCGAGCATTCTGGAAGTAGTTATTATGCTGTATTGTTTAGGAAATAATGGCCTGAAAATGTCTGCATGTTCAGTGCAGATGCAAATTTTTTCAAGGTATTTTCTTTCTCTAGTTGGTTGAATTCAAAGAAGTGCGATGCGCGGAGGTGAAGCGCCACCCAGCCACGGAGGGGAGTGTCTGCGGCACATTCCTCACTTTTCGTTTTGTTTTTGCGGTACAGGGGATTGAACCCGGGACCTTCACAGTGAGCTCCAGCTCCAGCCCAGGTCTCATTAAATTGCCAAGTTGCCCAGGCAGAACTTGGACCTGCGCTCCTCTTACCTCAGCCTCCCAGAGTCCTGGGGTCACAGATGTGCAGCTACGTTAATGTTTAGCTCATCCAGCTGTAAGATAGAGGAGAAGAGACCAAGCTAGGAGGCAGGAGGCAGGGTTTTGCTTGGAGGTGGCACTGATCATTAGTGAATCCAAGCAGTTCCCTAGGGTCGTATCGTCCTTTCCTGAAAATGAAGCTATTAGAATGGAGAAGGTTGGGAGTGCCTGTGTATGCTGGTGTGCACATGTGTGTGAGTACAGGCGCATGCTTCTGCATGTGTGTACACACACGTGTGTGTATATCTTTCTCTGTGAGAGGAAGACCCAGTTTCCTTCTTTAGTCCTTCTTCCTTACCCAGTCAGATGCCCGGGGCTGAGCTTGTGAATGGGGAGGGTTGCAGATGCTGCTCGTTTGCCCTGAGATGCAGCAGTTGTGCTTCCTTTTTAACTCCTGCTCCTACCCTGGGAGCTACCGCAAGCCGCTGAGAGCGCTTCCCAAAGGCTCCTGAGCCGTGCCCAGGCAGAGGCCCTCGGCTCACGTCTCTCACTGGTCTCCTGTGATGCTGACGCAGTTTCCCAGGGCCATCTGGGGAAACAGTGTCCCGAGCATGGTGCGGCTTCCCCAGGTGGCCATGGACGGTCACGGAAGCCTGTTCCTCATGAAGAGTGGTTGGGAGGCCTTTCTGCTGACCTTGAACTGCACAGAGCTTCCAGCCAGTGGCGCCATTAACTCCTGAGTTTAGCGATAGCAGCTGGAAGTCAATCTGAGTCGGCCTGAATTTAATGTAGAACCTAAACCTCAATAGGTCTGAACTTTAACTCACAAAGACCTGCAAATAATCTAGTAGAAAAGAGATTAATCTCCCATGAGTGTACTCGATAGCGTTTAGCCCTTCTTGTCCACATCCCTGCAGATCTAAAGGAAAATGGGAGACGGCACACACGGCACAGACTGGTACTCGGGCAATGTCCCCACCCCTTCATTTTAAAAAATATTCTTCTGTTGTTTGCTAAGCGCCTGTATGAAATTATAGAAATAGAAGCAAGACCACAAGTCATTTTAGAATCATTGACAGCTGAAGCGCCTTAACTCTGAACACAGAGCTCCGTTTCCAAGCCCCGCTGGGGAGGGGTTTCCATTCCGAGTCATTCAGAGCAGTGTCCTGGAGTCCGGATACTGAGGCGCGGCCTAATATATGTTTTTATGATTCCTGAGGTTCCTGTAGGACCCAAGCATATTTAATGATGTGACAGCCACCGGGCATTTCGTCATGTGATACAGAGCCTTGGGTCCGGCAGTAGCCACCCAGGACCATAGCGAGAGGACGCTTGGGGCACAGGCCCTGCAGAGCTGCGTGCACACTCAGACACGCACTTCCACACGTGCGAGCTGCTGGCACACAGTGACTACTCCGATTTCATGATGCAAATGGGAAGAAGCCGAAGTCCGAGAAGCTACAGAAATGAGCCCGTGTCGTGAGGTACGAAGATTCATGTCTCACACAGTTGTGATAATTACTATGTCTTGTTTGCCATTCATTCGCTGGGACATGTGTATCACTCTCGTCACAACTAATTCTAGGAGAAAAGTGTGTACAAACATGTAAATAACTAAAGGTCAACTCAGGACAAAATATCATAAATATGAGTATACAATGTATAATGAATTGCCAAATATTAGTAAAAATAATAAGCACTGAATACAGTCAAGCCTGATACTTTGTCCATTATTCCAGAAAATGGAGTATTTATAGAAGTTGATTTTATTTCCTCAATGGAATGCTCAGCAAGCCTTAGTGTAATGTAAAGTCTCATGTCCAGGGTCAGTGATTTTGCGTATTTGAGGCTTTTATTTTGATGACACAATATTTCCTTGATAAATATCTGTCTTTCCACGTTAATAGTCCATCCATTTTACTGAAACATATTTGTGCTTGTCAGTGCACCACTACTGTAACAGACACCTGAGATAATCAGCTTATAAAGAAGAAAGGTTTATTTGGCCCACAGATTTAGAGATTCCGGTCTATGATTGGTTGGCTCCACTGCACTAGGGCAGGAGAGCACAGCAGGGCAAAGCCACACCCCTTGTGACCGGGAAGGGAAAGAAAGAAAGCAGAAGGGGCTGGAGGCCTGCTCTCCCCTTCGGGTCCAAGTGACCCTTTACAGAGCCCAGATCCAGCAAGGGACCAAGTCTTTAACACACGGACATTTAGGGGACACTTGTGATCCAAAGTGAAGCACAGTTTTACAACTCAGCAGCAGGACATCACTGATATTATCATTTTTATCAGGGCGTGTTTGCAGCACATAGCGATTACAGTTTCCCTGCAGAGGTGGAGCAGGGGCATCACTTGTCTTACTTCTTCTCTCTTGCTGTTTTTTCAGACCCGACTCTTCCATTCCCTCCCTGCTCCTTCAGCCCGTTGACCCTCTCCTCATCCACAAGTGCTCTGTTTCCATTTTCTACTTTCCCTTCTCCCTCCATCTCTTGTTCCCTCATTCATTCCAGAAAACCTCCCTACTTCCTCTTTACCGATCTTCTGTTTCAGTCTGTCATCTTTATGTGTAACGCATGGACTATGAAAAGTATTAGTGGCTTCAGTTTTACTAGCTACTCGAAATTATTAAACTTTCATAAAACTAAATCTGTGTTCTAAAACAGCATAAAGTATATTAAATGCATATCATAAAGGACACATTTAAAAAAGAAGGAATACTGTCTCGATACTCAAAAGATAGTTTGTGTAGAAGACGCATCAGTTGTCTTTGCAAATAGTCAGAATTATCTCAGTTCTCTGAGCCTAAATAATCCGAACACTCTCCCCCGAGACTGAGGCACGCACTGAAATGTATACTTTTACTGTTTTCTAAAAACCTAATTACTAAAAACACAAACTGTGTATTTCTCAAATTAAAAGTACTATATAAGATTGTCCTGCTTCAATTTCTGGTTTTTCTTTCAGAAGGGAAGACTCGGATGAGGGAGGAAATGTCCTGGTGCTGGTTCCTGTCATCTTGACTGTTTATCAGGTTCATCCAATTCGCCTCTCCCCTGGGTGGAACACAGATGGGTTCTGATTTCATTGTTTATGACTTAAATGCAAACGTTGAACCCATGCGGAAGGATTTAGTAGGGACCTGTCATACAACGGGTGTAGCCTGGTCACTGAGACCAGCACAGCGGAACCCTGGGACTCAGGTGGCCACACAGAGTGGATTAGTGGATTGCAGTTTAAAGTTTTGATGATGAGTTTGAGCCCAGCCTGGACAACTCAGCAGCTTACCAAGATCCTATTCTGATACTTTTTTTAAAAATGAAAACTTAAAAGGGCTGGAGATTAGTTCAGTGTGAAGGCTCTGGGTTTAATCCCCAGGACCTTGGTGGGGTGGGGTTGGGGGTTCACTGAAGGACTGAAGAGATTTTATTTTGAATGGAAAGTGATTGATTTTTAAAGGAGGCATTTCGGTAACTCCCTTGGAAGGTGTGACACAGGCAGATGAGTAAGGTCACTGTCATTCACTGAATGGTCATGTGTGATTGCTCTTGACTTTTCCCTGTGACTCTCATATAAACCGACACTTTCATTTTCTTCCAAGTGACATCGCTGATATCTAAACCTAAGCTCCTAAGAAGAAACAGCCAGTTCTAAGCTCACACAAGCACAGCCTGAGGCTGAAGCATGTTTAATCAACTTTTAAAATTTTTCTGTGCCTTGTGTTTCTTATTTCCTAAGCCTGTGGATATATACTCACCCCATGGGACTGTGGGTACTATGGCTACATCTTAAATGCCCCTAAGTTCCCATATGTGGGAGATCTGGCTGCCAGCCAGTGGGGCTCTCGGGAGCTGGAATTGTTGGTAGGTGGGTCACAGTAGAAAGAAGTTAGGTCAGTAGGGGCCTGCCCTTGAGGGGGAATTTGGGACCTCAGTCCCCTCCTCTCTTTTTCATTTTCTAGGTGCCGTGAGGTGAGAAGCTTCCCCCCACCATTTCCTCCCCACTTTTGATGCCCAAAAGCAATGGGACCACTGACCATAGACTGATACCTCTGAAACCATGAGCCAAAATAAATCTTTCTTCTTCACAAGTTGGTGATCTCAGGTATTTTGTCACAGTGACAGCAATCTGACTAACACAATTGATTACAAGCAAGTAAAATATGCTGGAAGCTCTAAATTTATGTTGGCAACATAATTATCATCACCGTCATCACAAACACCCTTCCTACCACCATCCTCACTGTCACCATCAGTCCCATCATCACCACAGCGTGGCTGCTAACGAGTGAGGGATGAGATCAGACGGCTTCTTTCCAATCTCCACTGGCTGTGTGACCTTCAGCAGTGTTTCTCTCTTTAGTTTCCTTGTGTGTGCAGTGCATGTACTACACTATTTATGATTTTAAGGTGCTATGAGTATTTGAAGAGACGGTAGTGTGAAGAGCCTTTCCGGTGCGTGCGCTCTGTGCATGCCGGCTGCCGATGTTATTCCATCATTCCATCGCGCTCTGTGGTTCCTGCGGACAAGAGCTCCTTGCAGCCTTCCCTCCTGCAGGAATGAATGCTTAGCGCGTGGTAGATTTGCAGAATACCAAATGCTCGGTTATGTGGAAATAGACAGATGGAAGACAGAGGCAGAAGATTGACAAAGCGTAATACAGCACATGCTAAATTTTAAACTAAACGTGTCTCTTTCCAAGTTTAAGGGTGTAGAGGAAGACAGGTGCTCGGGTGTGTGGGAATCGTGGTGAACCCTAAGTGAACACACTGCGCTTCCTCCCCTCCACCGAGGATGCGAGCTGCCTGCTCACCTCGGAACCTGAGGCGGATTCTTACTAAATAAGCCCCGCGCAGGCAAGCTTCTTAACCTCAACTTCGGATGGATAAACGGAGACAAGGGGGACGAGGAAATAAGAGCAGGGGAAGTAGATGCAAGCGCCTACGTGAAGTCTGACTGGGTTTCTGACTCTGCCTGCTCTGTTTCTAGGCCTGGGTTTGGTCGGCGTCTTTGTCCATTTTCGGTTGCTGTCACTGGACGTGGCAGCACGGGGACTGTAGGTAGAGCAGGGCGTGAGGCAGCCGGCCACTCGGGGGCAGGGAAGCCCCGCTGCGGCTCTGCTCCTGGCCAGGACTGTCACCCGAGGGCGGCCCGCGGCGACGCGCAGGACACGGGTCCAGGGAGTGCTGGCTTCACAGCGCGGCCTCCGGGGCAGCGAGCAGCTCATCCGCCGGGACCGACCAGCCCGCTCCCACCGCCTGCGCCCCGGCCACCGGGCCACGCTTGCCACCCTGCGCTGGGGACCGTGGCTGGAGCTCGGAGGGCCCGCTCACACGGTAGCAGCCGGATTGCCGCCCACTTCTAGCACCGCAGCAGCTCCTCAGACTCCAGCCAAATCTGCAAATCGCTGAAGATGTTCCCGTCCTCAGAAACACCTGGATCAGGAGCCCCTGAAGAATCCTCTCCGTCTACCGGGCCACTGACAGCACAAAGAGACTTCCGGCCTTAGGTGCTCAGCAGTGACGGAAACTCTCCGCCTGTCTTCCATGCTGGGAATGAAACCAGCGGGGCTGACACGCGACCGCAGGGCGCTGCCTGGAGTTCCCCGAGGGCTGCGTCACGCGCCAGCTTTTGGATGCTCGGGGACAGTGTGGAGGCCGGAAGTGTCTCCTCCTGCACGCGACATTGCAGTGCCTGGAGCAGGGTGTGGCAGGGCGCAGCTATGGGTCCCTTCTATAGCAGAACTGGTTCAGATTCTGGAGTTTTACATCACTTTCCAAGAAGCATACAGTGTCTTATTCCCGCTCCCTCATTTTAGGAAAGGGAAACTAAAACACTGAAGAGTGTGCTGGTCGAATATCTGAGACTGGAATCTTTTAACTCAGATATGCAGTGCTGGGGCCGGCGATAGTGAAAGCAGCCCTCTTTCCTACAAGCTCAAGTGGGCAGAAGGCACTTTTTCATGAAGAAAAGCACTTCAGCGGACATGAAGCAAACACTTTTGGCTGAAAAGGACACAGGAGAAGCATTTAAACTCACGCACGTGAATAAAACATTCGCACTGCTGCACGGGCCTGCATGGGGCTGCTAGCTAGGGAACAGGTCCCCAGTTTCGCTAAGGATTAGCTCTCCATCAAAACCAAGCAAATGCAGAGACGAAGCACTATCATGTATAATCATAAAAGAATTAAGTCTGCAGTAGTGCGGGTACCAACTATTTTTAGGCCAAAAGTTTGAACTGAAACATCAGTATACATCTAAGGATTAGTGGTTGTGTAACATAGATTTCAAAGTAGGGAGAATTTAAGATATGAATATTATGCAAATAGGCAAAGAATGGTTTGACATATGGGTATCTAAATATCCCTAACCCAAAGTACAAAATGCTACCAAATCTGCAACTTTGGAAGTGCTGACAAGACACAGTGGAAAATTCCAGTCCTGACCTCATGTGATCGGTCATTGTCCAAACCCAGGCACACACTATAAAAATGTTTGGTAAAATTATAGGCTCTGTGGACAAAGACATGTAGCAAACACGCAAAAACTGTGTTTGGACCGCCGTTCCCCTCTTTAAAACATCTCACTGCGTTCATGCAAATATCCTCACATCCGAACAGCGGCAAATCCGAAGCACTTCTGTCCCGGCGTTTAGGGTAAGAGATCCGGAGGCTGGGGCACCTAAGGGTGGAGCCAGGCCGTGGTGACAGTCAGAGACCCAGCCGGAGCTGCCCCAGGGCTGGGAGCTACGGAGGACCTCGCCGCCTGGAGAGAGCGCTGGCGCCCCGCCGTGGCTCAGGGCGGCACTGCAGCTCACCGGTTTTCCAACTCGGAATCTGAGAGAACTATGGCACAGGGTGCGGGGTTTTCTGCTGCTCCCTATGCAGAAACTCCCGGGGAAAACACAGGCAGCGTCCCTCTCCGAGCTCCAGCTCGGTGCTGCAGGAGACACGAAGGTGACCTTGACCTCCTGAAAGGTTTCTAGGGCAATGGAAGAACTTAAAACCAGGCTTGCGCTAGCAGATGGTTGGTCCCGGGTCCAAGTAGCTCACATTTTTATTTTTCAGAAGCTCGTCCTCTTACACCGGTCCGGCTTTCCTTTCCTAGCTTCTTTCCCTCGCACCCGGAAAGAGTTCCAAGTCCCCTTGAGAAGGCTAAGCGTGCCAGGGGTGCCCCCACCCTGCTCGGCGGCCGTGTGGTGCGGGAGTGACTCCCCACGAAGGGCTTTCCTAGAAGCATCCAGGGTCTAGCAGGGGCCTCGGCTCGCAGCGATGCGGGTCCCACCGAACCTTCAGGGCCTGATTTCAGCTCCAGTCTCAAGCCGGGTAATTATTATGCCTGAAACTATTTAGAAATTCTGTCATGCAACTGGATTCTCACGTCTCTGGGCTAGAAGGGGGAAAATAAAGCCGTGAATTCCCAAAATAGGAACCAGGGATCAGCGGACGGAAACATTTCATGTGACGCTCCAGAGGCTTCCTGCCGGTTCCATACCTGAGTGGACAGGAGAAAAAGGCCCAGTCTGGGTCCAGCGGCAGCAGAAGAGCCGATTTCAGGTCCAATCCCACGTCCACTCAGCCGGCAAGCATTCGGGGGGGGGGGGCTCATTGTGTCCAGGCACTGTGACTGGAGCTAAGGGTAAAAGAGTGACTCAGATAGTTCAACAGTCTGGTCACTTCCACAGAGCTTTGTCATGGGAAAAAAGTAAGACGATTAGCTGCTGAGAAGAAATTTTCTCAGATGTGTCCATGGGGACTCTAGGTTAGTAAGGCAGATGCCAGGAGTTTGCAAAGCAAGAGGGTGAAGATGAGACAGAGACAGGATGTGCAAAGGCCCTGAGGCAGGAGGGAGTCTGGAACAGAGGCAGAGTTCACAGGGCATGGGGTGGGGAGGGAAGGATGGGTCATGAGAGGGAGAGGTACAAACTGCATCAGGTAAGTCAAGGTGGGATTTTGGCCTTTCCAAATGGCACAGAAGAACCACTAAAGGATTTTAAATTGGGAGGAGCAGGGTTCAATTCCTGCCTCAGACCTTGCATGGGTTTAGTGGTGGACGGGGTTCTCCCTTCCAGGGACAGAGCTGGTCCTGGTAGGACCCACTGCAGAGATGGCCCCACCAAGTCAGCAGCAGCAGCAGGACGGTCCTGTCGCCGTGACAGATACCTTAGATATGCAAATGAGGAGGAGGAGAGTCCTGTCTGGCTTATAGTTTCAGAGGATTCAGTCCATGGTCTCTTGGGCCATGGTGGAAGCCACTGACAGGACAGTGCCACCTTCGAGTGGCCAGGAATGGAAGGAGACAGAGTGGAAGGGGCTGGGGCCCGGCTCTGCCCCCTGGGGCCCTCACTTCCCTGCCTGGCCTGCCTTCTAGAGGTCCTGCCCCAAGCCCCAGAGCCTCGTCCACTGGGACCACGCCTTGGATAGATGGGCCTTTGGGGGACAGTTCAGATTCAAAAAAGATTATTTTAAAAACTAAATCTTTCATTTTCTACTTGGCAGGACCAGAGGGGCATTTTTGCCCAGGGAAGAAAAAGTCGATACGCTTTCATGGTGGGAGCCTGGGGGTGTAAGTCACGGTGACCCCGAGTCCGGAATCGCTGCAGGTCCTGTGGGGAACAGGGACCTCGCCCAGGCTTCCACCCGGGGCTCCCGGTGGAGGGAGGAAGCTTCCAGCAACAGCTCTCTGACCCCACGGGCACCCCACGGGCACCCCACGGGCACCACAGGCACAGGTTTGTAATAAAAACTCCCCGGGAAAAGTGGAGGGAGGGCAAATCCTCCTCCTCCTGTGCACCGAACTTGTCACTGTGTCGCTTTCAGGCTCAGCGGTGACAGCGCGTTACTTCCTTCCATTCCAGCGCAGGGTTTTCAGACTGGAACTCACGGCCTCGTGCTTGCCAGGCAGGCGCCGAGCCACTGAGCTATGTCCCCGCTATGTCCCCGCTGCGGTTTTCTTCGTTTTAGAACTTCAACAAACTCCGCAGTGAGCGTGCAGGTCCTGGGTGTGCCAGGCCCGAAAACGCCGAGGAAACAGGGCTTATTTCACCAACACCAAAGGGGAAACGGTTGCGGGGGATTGAGTGGCAGCTCTTGGTCTTGGGGTTCCTGCCAGTAACTGGTGATACAGAGGGAGCAGAGAGGAGGAGCGAGGCTGGCACGGGGCGAGAAGGCTCTCTCACGGGGAGAAGCTGCGCGCCCTGCCCCCTCCCAAACCGCGGCTGTCCTGTAATTAGCGGGGCCGCTCCATCTGCCGGGCAAATCACCGGCTTCCCACGAAATGATTATACGGGGATGGCCCTGGACACGGTCACCTCGAAGCCTCAAGGCGGAGAGGTTTTTTCCTCACTCTTGGCCTGGGGAGGACAGAGGAGCCAGCCTCTCGCAGGGAGCGAACCCCGCCAGCGATGGTGCTAAAAGGGTTCCGTGGGGCGCGAGTGGGAACCCCAACTTCTACAACCTGCGTTTCGGGGTGCAGAGCGGACACCCCGGATTCCCTGTGCTGAGACTGCCAGGGGCACTCGAGGAGGCTTTTTAAAGTTCCCGTGCGCCCAGAGCGCTAGCCGCGCGGTGTGCCTGCACCCCAGTTCCGCCCGTGGGCTTCTCCGCCCACCCCGCCTCCCCGGCGACTGGCAGTTCGCTGTCTCTGCAGGCGCCCGGGGGCAGAGCGCGCGACGCGTGGGTCGCCGCCGCCGTGTCCCTTCGCCGGACGCGCGCCGGTCGGGCCTCGGGGCGGGGACAGCGCGGGCCCGCGCGCGGCTCGGCAGCTCCCCCCGCTGGCGGCCTGGACGCGGGGGCGGGGCGGGTCTCGGCCGGGGAGGGGCACGTGGTCCCGGCCGGCGTCGCCCGCGGGCCGCAGCAGGTGCTCCGTGGCGCCGGTCCCGGCCCGCCCCGGCCCGCCCCGGCCCGCCCCCGCCCGGGGCAGGGCCTGCGGGGCGGCCGGGCGGGTCGGCCGCGGTGGCCTCTGTCCGAACGCGGGCGCCGGGCGCGATGCGCTGAGCGCCGAGCCGGCCGCATGGACCCCGCGCGCCCCGGGCGCGGCCTCCTGCTGCTCCTGGCGCTGCTGCCGGGCGCCGCGGCCGAGACCCCACCGGACGCGCCCGGGCCCGGGGCCACCAGCGCCGACCCGCCCAGCCCCGCCAGCGTGGTGGCGCCGGGGACCACGCCGCTGGAGGAGAGCCGGCTGCCGGTGTTCACGCTGGACTACCCGCACGTGCAGATCCCCTTCGAGATCACGCTGTGGATCCTGCTGGCCTCGCTGGCCAAGATCGGTGAGCGGGGCGGGGGGCTCCCACGGGGCAGAGGGTCCCCGAGGGGCTGGCTCCGTGCTCCGGGGCCGTTCCGAGGGGACCCCGGCTGGGACGGCCCCGCGGGATTCGCCTGCCCCGACCTGCGATTCGCTGCGTCCCTCTGCGTAGACCGGTGCGCTTGACAGTTCTTGGGGCGCGCAACGGGACCCGCTGGCCCCGGAGGAAGTGGGCAGGCCGGAGCTGTCGGTGTCGCCCACAGGCAGGGCGCCGGCCGGCACCGGGCTGAGCCGGTCGCAGCCCGGGGCGCTGGGCACAGAGGGCGCTGGGCGGCCGAGCCCCGGGCTGAGGGAGCGCGCGCGGGGCCCTCGGGCCGGGTGCTGCCGCTGTCACTCTCCGGAAGCCTCTGCCGCAGGACGAGCCCGGAGGAGAGGGGCCTCGCACGTTTAAACACAGTCAGCCTGGACCGTCTCAACTCTCCGTGGGCAGCGGAGGGCTCTGGAGCTCTTCCCCACTCAATAGCTTCCCACACCGGCGCTCTGCGCTTTTGTTTTGATCAGGGTGTATTTTTAACCTTGTATTTTAAGGACTTAAAGAAATCTTTAACTATATTAATCGCGGTGGTAAAGGTTGCACAAGGTTGTTAGGCAGACAGAGTGCACGCTCCCCTCCCGGTGTTGCGGGCTTGGGTCTCGTGAGGTGGAGCAGGGTATTGACTATGGCTGGGGGTGCCAGTTACTTAGCACAGGAAGTAATGATGACAAGTTGGACAAATGCCACAGGGCAGTGCGGGGGGCGCTGGGTTCCCAAGGCTGGCCGGGCGTGCTGGGCTGGCGGTGCGGAGAAGTGGGGATCCCGAGAGGGCTGGGCACGGACACCATCGGAAGAGGCCTGGAAGCGGGTGCGGAGGTGGTTGTGAGAAGCCAGCCCTGGGCAGCGAGCCCACAGCACACCTTTGGTGTCAGCGTAAATTAATGAGATTCTGTTGGTGGCCGCGGGAGCCACATCCTATTTGATGACCTCGCAGGCTGTAATTGCCTGGCTTGGGATGGCTCTGCGGGCTGAGCCGTGGCGGGGGAGCCGGCAAGCCCATCCGCCAGCTGGGCTGATAAACTCCCAGCCTCTGATAATACACGCCGATGCCATCTCTGCACCTGGTGCAAGTTCGAGCCCTCTCACCGCATGGAGGTAGAAGCCCAAAGCACCAGCGAACCAAATGGGGGTGGTGTGGGGTCTCCGCCTGGGCCCCTGCTCGGCCCCAGCCTGGAGCCCTGCCGCTGTCCCCATCGCTGCTGAGGCCTGGCCTTTTCTTTTCCGGCTCTCTCCTCTGTTCTTCGCTTCTGATTATTTTAATCGGATTAATCACACTAATGACAGCCGCTAGTCAGCACTTAAGTGCATTATCTGTAATTGTCGCAGCCTGCATCCTGGGTGGCGCAGGGAGCCTGTTTGGTAGAGGAGAAGGCTGCCACCCGGGGGAGGTGACTGCAGGGTGGGGGAGCCGGAGTGACCGGTCCAGTGGCATCTCTGTGTCGGTCCCGTTGGGACAGCACTGGGGACACGGGTGGCCAGCACCCCGCGGCACTGTCCTCCTTGGTGTGGGGTGAAGGTGGCCCAGTCTCGACCTCTCTTCCCGACATTCGGCTGCCTCTTCTAAGGCCCCAGGGGCCTCCTGTGCTTCCATCCTTCCGTCCCCAGCTCAGCACTTGTCCAGCGTGCTCTGCCTTGCCTGTGTGGTCGTCGCTGCCACGTCGGGGACGTCCTGTTCTTCCTGGTGTGGGGTTGTATTGAGCGCCGTCTGCATGCGTGCAAGCCCGAGGGTGTCTTGATGGCACGCGGCAGTGTGCTCATGCTGCCACCGGGATGCTCGGGTCCACTGTGTCGTGTGACCCAGCTCCTGTCCTCCCGGGACCCACGGTGGATCACTGCACATCGCCCTTGCGCGCTGTGCTCCCTCTCCATCCTCCTTCCCCTAATTCCACACTTTCCTGGCTGCTATGTTATCTTCCCTTCCGGTATCTGGGCCATGTAGAGGTGACAAGACAGATGTTTGCGTCTCCTGCCCGGAGAGAGATCCCGGCAGCCAGGAGTGCGCTGCTGTGGGGGAGGGGAAGGTACACTTCCTGGGAGCAAAGGGCAGTCTTAAGTTCAGAAAGTCGCTGTCTGGGGTCTTTGCCATGCTTTTTCTTCTCTTGTCCCAAACCTCTCCTGCCTCTTCAGCTGTGTTCTTGAACAAGCCTGCAAATGACCAGAAATCTCCAGGCCTCCTGTGACACCCTGGGGCCCTGAACTCTCTGCTTGGCTTGGGCACAGCTGTCCTGTGCTATGGGACCCTGCCACAGCTCCTAACGGGAGTCACTCGTTCAAGTTCTGCTTTAACTTTGCCTCGGTAAAGTTTTTATTTGGGAGTAATCTGCTTGTGTTACATTGCTCGTGTTTGAGCAGGAGGAGGAGTTTAGCTGTCCAGGGGATGAGAGGCGTTGCCTGCAGCACAAATGCCAACTCTCCCCGAATGCAGTGGTTTCTATTTAGGGCCCTTTTATGCCCTGTACCTGGTGTTCCTGAATTTACCTGCTCCAGGGAACACAGCGAAACATTAAAAAAGGACGAACATGTTGCCCAAAGTGGATGTGCCCACTAACGTGTAGGGGTTTTAAATATTGCCTGATGGTGATTTGGTAGTAGTTTTCTAGATTTCCATACCTTATAATCTTAGAAATATTACAATTATAAGTGAGAAGGCATTTCTGAAAAAGTACCGAATATTCACTCAGCTTTATAGGTACAGTATTATTTTACCTGGTTATCAGGGAAAATTGACTTCCTAATTATTGAGTTGGGAAAAAAAAACTGGTTGAGTAATTAGAAAATTTCCTAAACGGATGATGATGATGATGGTAACAATGTTGATGAAGTCGTTTAAGTAAACAAACAAACAAAGGAACATAGTAAATTGAGTGCACCTTGGAAAAGCTTTAATCGTGTTGGCAAGAGACATTTCCTAGTCTGTTTGCTTCTTAGGTCCTCAGACCTGGGAGCTCTTATTATTCTTTCACTTTGACTATTTATGTTTTGATTTTCTTTTTGTAGTTATAAATACACGCTGTGCCTGGTAAATCCTGTAGGCAGGGATGGAGTTCCACAGCCTGTAGTAATAGGTAGCCAAAGAATTAAGACGAGAAGATGCCCTGGTGTTTTTGAAGATTATTCACACTGATGTCTTTGTCCAGGAAGTGGGTCGGGGGGTTCGTACTGACCTGAGTGAGCGCCGCTGTGCACCCTACCTCTGCTCGGGGTTCAGGGCAGAGCCCTGGGTCTGCTGTCCCGTGAAGGAGCAGAGTTGGCCCCTTGTGCTGATCCCCCCACGCGCTAACCCAAGCCTTGGGTCTCGAGGGTCTTCCTAGCTGTCCCCGGCCATCCTTTCCTTTGCATTTCCATTATCCCTACACTTGAGGTAAGGATGCAGATTTTTCTCTCTCCCTCTATCCTGCTGTCTGGAAATTAAACAACTTGTATTCTTACTGTTTTAAGACAAAAGCAAAAACCAAATGAACCCATGAAGACGTCCCCTCTGGGTTCCAGGCGGTCCTGGATGTGAAATGTGAAACTCAAGCGTTTCCTCTCTGCCTGAATTAGAGAAATTGTGATTTCTGAAAGTCCTTATGCTTGTGCTCCGTCTGTTTCTCTGCCCTGCTTGGCTTACTTGGAGCTGGCTGGTCTCAAGCTCGTGGTCTTCAGTGTGACTTCAGCCACATCTGCCTTTGTGCGCACTGCCAGTGACACGTGTTCCTGTGATGTGTGCTGGGGCCTACGAAAGAGCCCTGATTCCCTTCCGTCCCCAACCCTGCACCCACGCCTCTTGGGCTGTGCAGACACTGTCTGTTTTCTGGCGGAAGGGTGACCTCAGGTCTCTCATTACTTTCTAATGACCGACTCAGGTGTCCCTAGAGTTTGTCACTGTGTTCTACCACTGAGGTGCTTTCGTACCTTATAAAATCGTAGAAGAACATCACATTTATCAATGTCACATTTATCAACTTTAACAAAGACAATGGTATTTATTATTAACGTGATGCTTGATTCTTACTGAGTTTTTCGTGTATCTTGAAGCCTCAACAAATATATAAATGACTTTTTATATAAAATCATTCCTTAGCTGAGTGTGGTGATGAGCACCTGTAATTCTAGTACTGAGAAACTGAGGCAGGAGAATGGTAAATTCAAGCTAAGCCTGGGCAAATTAGCAACTCAGTGAGACCCTGTCTTGGTTTTAAATTGGGGAGGTGCTGGGAGTGTAGCTGAGTGCAGAGGCCCTGGACCCAAACACCAGTGCTGCAAAAACCGAAGTTCCTTTTAAGGTTATGACAATTCACCTGTGAAACCAAGTGAACTCGCTGGCTTTGCTGTATGGATAGATTTTGATCAATGATTTTGTTTTCATGTTTACACTTCTATTTGGTTTACTGATGTCTACTTGGGTCAAGTTAGTGAATTGTATTTTTCTGGAAAATTGTTATTTCATTTGAAATTTTACATTTATTGGAAAAAATTTTTTATTATTTTAAAGATCTCCATGTTATTTGCCTTCATGCTGTCCTTTTCTCCCCCCAAATTTTCATCATAATTTTATCTATAGTATACTCTTTGCAAAGAATTCATTTGTAGTTGGCTTCTAATTTACAGCTTATTCTCCTACCTTTATGATTCACTTACTCCTACTTTCTTTGAGGTCATTCATTTAATTATTGAATTGAAAGTTTAGCTCAGTATCGAATGTACTTTTTTTCCAGTGTCAACTCTTGCCTTTCGTGGGTGATTACTCTTTAAAAAAAACGCTAACAGTTGAAAATATAATTAATATTATTTTTAATAGTTTGCATAGTGTTACTGTATTTTTATGAGTCCCTGAGGTCCGAGACTGATAGGCACTTATGTTAAAATTGCATCATTTTATTAAAATGGACAAAATAACTTCATTAGTTTACTTCATTATTATAATTTCAGTAAGCCAGTTTATCTTCATCAATGTCTTCAAAATATGAGTAATTTTTGCAGTCATTAAATTCAAATCCAGGTTATGCTGTATACCTAAAATCAAGTAAAAAGGCAGACATATTCATGATACTCAAAGTTTATGTAGATTAATATTTATTGAAAACAGTAATAACAATAATATTAGTAAAGAAAAATGACTTCAGTGAAGTGATGCAAAGGAAGTAACTCTTGCCAAATAAATCGCCAAATACCACTTTTGCTATTAAACAGCAAACCAGGGGTGTTTTGAGAAAACACAAGGTATCAGTGATAAAGCTGGGAAGATAACTGATTGGTGGGTCTCATATCAGGGTGTTCAGTCTCCAGACTCAAGTTCATAAAATCAGTTTTGTCTTATGAGATCATGAACTAAAACAGGATTATTGAAGGTAATTCTTCTTAAAGATAATTTAATGGGTAATTTCTGGAAGAGGAGAATTATAGAACTACATTTTGCAGTGTGATCATAGTTGTGCTGCCTAATTTTTATATGGAAAGGTTTCACTGTGCTCAAGTTTCAGTGTTTCCAATTCCCATGTGATATTTTATTCCTATCTTACTAATTATTTATCTTTTACTTTGTAGCTAATAAATATATGGTTATTGTGTTCATATTGTGTTGCAATTTGGTTAGCTAGGCATGGTATTGATATTTAGTATTGATTGGGATATTCTTTGTGGCTTCATATGAGGCCATTTTTAAACCATAATTAGTATATTAGCTTGAAAAAGAATATTTTATTCTCTTAGGTGTTGGATTTTATGCCTGTGTGCATATTTATATATGGACACACACATACTGGCAGACTAATAAATTTACTAATCATAGTGTTCAGATCATCAATAGTACAGGCAGAAACTGTGAAGTTTCTGTTCATGGTATTAAAGCTATTAATAATACTACCTGGTTTTTGACTGGTTTCTCTCAGTTTCTGTGTTTCATAAAGTCAACCTTTAAGATCATTTTGCTCATTACTATTTATAATTTTGTCAATTATTGCTTTATCTATTTTGATGCCATGCTGTTAATTACATGCTAGTTCAATATTGTTGTGTGTTCTGAGTGAGTTCTTCCCTTAATACTGTTTCTGTGACTCAATGTCTATTTCTTGTATCATTATTGATATTCAAGAAAATATGTTGCACATACCTTTTTCCTTGTCTGTGTTTTCTATGCCATCAGTTATAGATTCCATTCCTTTGTTATCGCATCGGCAGTGTCATTTTTGTTTAGATATTTCTCATTAAGCCATGTGTAAGTGGCTTTATATTTTGAAATCTCTATAGCTCAGAAAGAGAAACACAGTTACTTTACATTTATTGTGAACAATGACATATGTGGACTTATTTTGTTCTCAGTTTACTGTGCTTTTATTAGTGTCTTCATTTTACTTTTTGCAATATTTTGGCTTGGTCACTTTTAAAATTCATGACTGTCCAATTTATTTTGATTATCTGATTTATTAGGAGCCAGCACTGATTTTTTTGACTCACTTCCCAGGCTTTTTTTTTTTAAACATATTATGTGGTCATGTAATTTCAGGTGCATAATTTAACTCTGTGTTCTGTTGCTCTAACGGTAAAATAAAGATAACAGTATCAGTGTCATAGGCTGGTGAGAGAATTAAATCAGTTCATATATTAAAGTGTTCAGATATTTTCCTAGAATGCAGCAAACATGGCGTTTACTATTTTTATTAGCCTCTTCTATTAATACTTGAACTTCATAAGTTTTTAATGCTTATTTCAAAATTCTAAGTTTTCACCTTGTAATTTAGATGCATTTTGTATTTATCTTTCTGCAGATTAGTTTTATTTTTTGCCAACAGTGTTTATATAGACTTCCGAATGTGATTATTAATTTTTCTTTATTGCTACATCTAGCTCTTCCTTCCTTCTAGATGCTTGCTTTTTATTCAGAGTATATTCTTCAGTGGAGACTTCGAGGAGAGCCTGTCTTCAGTTCTGTCTGAAAACATCTTTATTTTGATTATATTCTTGATTAAAAATCACCAAGCGCAGGGTTTGGAGGTATCACCACTGCAAGACCTGGTTTCCTTATTTCTGCCCTCTTTTTCTCTATAAGTAGTTATGTTGCTATGCTCATCGCCCTTGGGAGTCATCCTGACTTTTCTCTGGTTGTGTCTAAGATTCTTCGGTTATTTCTGGTCATCTCTTGCTTCTCTATGTGCCTAGCTGTGGATTTATTTTATTTTTCTGACATGGAACTTGTTATATGTTTATGTTTCTTAACTGCTTTTCATGCTTTTTTAAATCTCTTTTCTTTTCTCTACTATTTCTTACTAATTTTGTCAGCTTTTTTCTCCCAGCTTGCCATATTACTGTTAGTATGCATCTTGTTTGTATTTCACTTACTCATTAGATTATCAATGCTAGATTTTCACTTACACTTTGAAGTCCTTTTCATGCTGCTATATTTAATTATACTCGCTTAGTTACTATTGATTACTTCGCTTTTACTCCTCTTTTCATTCCTTTATTCATCCAAACTATCTTCGTTCTATAGCCTCTTTCAGATTATTCTCAGTTGTTTCCTAGTTCTTAGGATATAAGTTCTTATACTTATCCCATCTATGACTTTCTCTTTTGAATATTTATGTCTTACATAGATGGTAGATTTTTATTGTGAGCTTCTCTTCACCAAGGGGGTGTGTATTTGATGTAGTCTGTTTCCCTTACATTATACAATGCTCTCAGTGTATGGCTTTTACTGTTGTTTCTGAATCTAGGGTTTCAGTGGTCCATTTTCAATCTTAGTGTCTTAGCTTGGCTTTCCTATATGAATAAAAAACTGTAAATACAGACCTTACATCTGCAGGTCTGGTAAGCCTAGAGTTTTATACTTCGCAGGTGAATATTTCCCTGGCCCAAAGCCCGTAAAGTATTGGCATGCTTTTTTTCCCTTTTTCCTGGCTACCGGCATCTTTTTTCCTCTATTTATTTATTTAGGACAAAGTAGCTCTTTGAGACTGGGGAATTTATGCAAGAGTCCTTCCTATGAAAGTCAGATTTCCTGCCCCAGCGGGTGTTTAAACTGCCAGGTGCAAGCACCTGGGGTGAGCTCAGGTTCGGAACCCCTTTCTTGGATCACTGGGGGTTAGAGTCCAGCTGACATCTCTCGCTAGGATTTCTGTCATCATTTCTGGCCTCCCACACATTTTCCTTTATTTTGAACTTGGCTAGATATTAATATCATATATATTCATTGAGAGCAGGCTCTGTCTGCATCCAGATCATTGGTTGCCCCTGTAATGTTTTAAATACTTCTTTACATTTTAAAGAAGTAAATGTTTAGACGATGTTCAAAATTCCTGGCCATCTTCTACTTATAGAATATCACAGTGACTTCTCTTTCATGAAAGACAAAAAATAATTGCATTTTCTTCAGTTTTTTTTTTTTAATTTGTAGGATGGAGTCATATGACCACAGGGCCTTGTTTTACCTTCTATATTTTTAAACTCAGCTGTTGAGGAGGTGTTGGACCGAAGTTTTGGAAAAGATACCGAAGATGAAGAGTAGGGAGGCCCTATTGTCATTCTAGTTCTGCCATTAAGTTGGTTTTAGGATCCTGGTGAGAGACCTCCCCTACCTGGTTCTCCCATTGAGTTCCTCAGAGTTGGGGACCGTCCCTGCCTCGTACATTTCTACTAGGGTGATGAGGGAGTCTGTGTAGAGGAGGGAGTCACTGATGACAGAGCTTTTAGTTTCACTGCAAAGCAACCAAAGCCAAGACAAGTCCGTGTTTATTGCATTACAGCGATGCGTAGACCTGGGCGTGCTGACATTCCAAACGACGGCTGGACGTACAGCTTACTCACTTCCAATTACATCTCTTAAATGTAGTGAATCATAATGACATATTTCCTGTGACAATCTGTGCATTGTTCATCACTCTTCATGCGGTGTCTGCTGTAGATTTGTCAAGTGCGTCTTCTGTTTGCAGATGTCTAGTATTCCTCTCCCATTCCAGTGATTCCAGGGGAGAGACAGGGGAATACTTTAGAAAGTTCTGATGTGGCTGGGAAGGAATCGTACTTCGCAGGTGAATTTTGTGTTCTTCTTTTGTGCTAGCATACACATAGGCTCACAAGGGAAAGACAGGAGAAAACGAAACCTACAATTACACCTAGAAATTTCTGCTGAAAAGGAGTTAGGTTACACTCTCCTATGCTGCGTGGGGCGGCCTGCTGGAGAAGATCAAAGGATTTGTTGTCCATGGAAGTTTCTTAGGGAGTCCCGGGGCAGTGACACAGCTTCCGCGTGGTGTTTCCCTGACTCTGCCGCTGTTCCTCGGCCGCTCTCAGTTCCCAGCTCCGTTTCCTAGGCGTCCCCGAGCTGGGAGCCTGGGGCAGAGGGAGGCAGCCAGTGCTGGCTTTTCTGTGGCAGTGGGGTGTGGAAATGGGTGAGAGATTCTGTCGCAGTTTCTCTAATGAAATAATAATAGCCAAGGAGGATGGAGCATTGTTGCCTGCCAGGTATTTGGGCCAAGTGCTTTATCCTCGCTGCCTTACCCCACCCGCTAGCAGCTCCAGGACGGATGAGACAAGCGTCAGGGAATTCCATTAGCTAACGTGGCCCAGGCATCGCAGCTACGGGGTGGAAGAGGGGCCCCAGCTGCTTCTTCCTCAGGTTTCTGCGCCTGGTGCTGCCACACCGCCTGTCTGGGAAGGGGCCCACGGAGTCTGCGTGTGTGCATCCGCCAGAGCCCACTGAAAGTATTAGGAGGATTTGCTTTTGCGCTGAGCATGCGCATATGCTTTTCTTGCCACGGTTCCCTGTGTGACGTAGCGTGAAGGCTGTCCACACGGCAGATGCGGGTTGACTCAGGGTGATTTAGTGTCCCAGGAGGAAGGGTGGCATTCCTACGCAGGCGCTGCGCTGTCTCTGAGAGGAGCCTGGATGCACGCAGACTTTGGTGTCCCTGTGGTCCTGGACCTGGTGGCTAGGGATCCGGAGGGACAGCTCTTCCGTCCTTCCACCTAGGGGTTCCGGGCACCTCTGGGTGCCTCCTGTCACCCAGCCCTGGCCGGGCCCTGCTCTGGTGTGGGGTGTGAGGCCCCCTCACCTCCCGTGTGCCGTCTCGGTTCGCCACTGCGAGTCTCTCCCTAGTGATAATCCCACTGCCTTCTTCCGAGGGTCCCTGTGTGGCCCAGTTGTGATCATCTG
Source organism: Dasyprocta punctata (assembly GCA_004363535.1). NCBI lineage: Eukaryota > Metazoa > Chordata > Mammalia > Rodentia > Dasyproctidae > Dasyprocta > Dasyprocta punctata. The sequence goes on along the minus strand of RJWM01004207.1, from coordinate 29,932 downwards.
TGAAAGCGAACTGGGACCCGAAGTCAGCGTCAGCGCGACCTCACAGCACCCTCCGCATCGAGCAGGGCAGAGCTGACCCAGAGCCAGGAGGGACGCGGGAGCGGTAGGAGAGCCAGGGCGTGAGCCTGGAACGCCGGGGACTCAGGGCAGCCTTGGCTGCGGCCTGGAAGATGCAGAATTTTGATGCTTGTGAAATCTGGCCACTTTCTCTTATCTGCAGTTTAATTTTCCAAGCGACGTGTGTTCAACCATGACCTGAAAATATTAACATTTGTGTGTATTTTTTCAAGACAGATAGATCACATTCCCTAACTTTTGTAGCAGTATGCTATCATTATTGCTCTGTGCTTGTTGCCTGTTGCTGTTAATCTCTTTCTCTGTCTCGTTTATAAGTTAAATGTTACCCCCAGGTGTATAGAGAGTTTGGTCCTATGTGGTTCAGGCATCTGGGCGTGGGAGGATCTTAGGACATTTCCCTCAGTAGATAAGGGGGCACCATTGTATAAATTTAACACGTTAAGGGCTCATAGACTAAAGAAAGGTTCAACTCATAAAACCTGGGCTACTGTGTAGATTTACTACACAGTAACTTTTGATCAAAGTTCAACCCCAACGGACTATGGAAGAAAAAATGTTTGATATGTTTTTTTATTGTACACACATGCATGTTTATTGAGTGGCATACACAAGCATGTGGTACACACCCATGCACACACAAATGTCTTTTGTTAGGGTGTGGACTTCCCAAGGCAAGGGACTTCATCTGTTTGGCTCACTGCCTGGAATGGAGCCTGACACATAGTAGGTACTCAATAAATCATGACTGAGTCAATGAGTAAATGATATTTGGAGATACCTTTTGTTTTCCCATAATTTCACTGTGTGACAATTAAGGTGACCATCCTCTGTGGTTTCTGCATGACATCCAAGGTTCACAATTGTTGTTGTGGCAGGTGTGTTACTAATGTGCCTGTTTGCCCTCCTATATCCTAGTTATTGGTCTCTGTATTTACAATACACACGCTACAGTACTGGACAAACTTCAAGTGGGAATTGAAGTTCTGGGGTTTCTAATCCAATCCCTGCCCCTCACTAGCTGTGGATTTGGCATGAGAATTAATCTCTATAACTTCTATTATTTCATCTATAAAGTGGGGTAATAGAAATAGTGGCTTCTTTACCCAGTTGTTGTGAGAAAAGAGATTTGCTATCTTAAAGACCTCAGAAATTTAGACAGTCTTGGACCAAAACAGATTTCTCGCCTCCTTCTTCAAAGCACAATAGTATTATACTGTGCAATCTGCTTTGTCCGTTTGTCCCATGGAAGCCTGGTAGATTGTTTAGATGTTCTGGTCTCCTGCTGTTGGTGTTATGAATGGGTTTCTTTCCAAATCATACAGATTTCGGTTTCCAGTGTCTTTTGATTTGGCTAAGTTAGCTGGCAGCGGGAAAGGCAGCACACACCCATTTATCCAGGTTCCTCCTTGGAAACTGAAGCTTAAGCAGCCAGGCACGACAGGTGGTGGGGAGGAGAGGTGGGCCAGCCCTTCCCTGGCTTCTCCTGGACGTGTCCGGGATGCTCCAGGCTGCTGGGTCTCCTTGGTGGCTCAGTGTCTTCAGTCACAGCAGCCCATGCAAACACAGTAAAAAAGCACTTCATCACCAGGTGCTTTCCAACTATTCTTCGCGCATTTTTTTTTTGTACTAGCAAGGTATTTTTTTTAAAGAACTCCAGATATGGAAGAATGTTCACAGCCAGTGCCACCTAGGGTAGTGACAACTTCTTTAAACCATCGGTCAGCTCTGTCCCGCCCTGCATCCTAAGGCAGAGTCCTAAAGCTGTTGCTGCTCATTTCCGACCCTGGGGTGGGGAGGGAAACCGTGGGGAGAAACTGCCCTCCCACTCTGGTCTGAAGGAGCTCTGGGCCCCAGGTTGGGGAGGGGCCGCCGTCCTGGGAGGAGCAGCTCTCTTCTCCGAGGGTCCTCGGGAGCTCGCCATCTTGGAGGTAATCGGAAAGCCCACGCCCCTACGTGAGTTAGCTCCGGCCGGTCTCTGGATCCTGTTGCCTGGGCGGGCTCTCTGCAGAGCCCTGGCCGCCATCTGATGTGATTATTTATTTACTCCCAGGCGTCCCCTCTTGTCCTCTCCTGCAGGCCGGGGATGCAGGCCTGTGTCTTTTGTTTTTGTCTGCGAACAGTGCGCTTAATTAAAGCTAATGCCGCCTGTGTTCTTGGTAACACTGACTGTTCCCAGCTGTTTCCCAGCCTCCATCTACCTTTCTTTCAAGGCTTTCTTTTCTTTGGTTTTCTGTTACTGCTGAGGTTCATTCATTCAGGCCTCCCAGATGAAGGGCACCGTTGTGAATGTGGTGCCAAAGGCCTTTGGTTGGTAGGAGAGCTGATTTATGTAGAAATGACTTTACTTCCTCTGCAATGATTTTTCTTATTATTATTATTAGGGTTTTTTTTTTTTTTTTGGTGTTTTTGTTTGGGCTTGATGTTTCAATTTTGTGTTTTGGGGTCACTAAAACAGGGGAGTCATGACTGATCCTATCTCTGAACCAATGTATATAACAGACAAGACTCTAGTCCTCCATTTTCCCATCAGATGCATTCCTGGGGTTCCCTGTCACTTGAAGCCCAGTAATGGGGAAAGCAGTAGCACGGAAGGCTGTCCATCGGGAGTTAGAAGATGCGCCCCTTCCTCCCGGTGAAAGGCCCTCAGTCTGGCCCATAGACCAGGGATTGCGACCCTGCAAACCTGCCACGTTGGTAATCTGAGATCAGGGAGCCACTCGGTCAATGAAAGGATGCGATTCTAGGTAGTTTAGAAAATAGTGTGATTTCCCAAATAAGGTAGTTTCTTAGTTTAGCCTGGGCCACTGGCGTGCAAGCAGGTCCCCTGCCCAGGAATGGCCACCGTCCACCGCTGGGTGTTAGCGACCACTTAATTGAAAAATGCTTTCAGGTAGCAATTACTGGCATTGTGGGCTCCTTTCCTACATCTTCATCTACTTATTTTAAGAAAGTGGTAAATTGGTTGAGCAACCAGGCTCCTGAAGGAACAGAAACCAAACAGAAAGTGAAGCTTCCACCCAAAATGTGTGGGTGGGTGGGGTGGACTCCCAGGAAAACCGTGTACCACTTAATGGCAGCAGCGTACGGACAAGACACCAAGTTGGCATAAGTCATTTACTAAGACGTGGCCTGAGAGAGTGGTAAGCCCTACGTTTAGTGCCCAGTCCAGGGCAATAGAGTAAAATTTGCTTTTTACTCTTGCCCTGTGCAGCGGGTTTTGGATCTACATTACGGAACACCAGAGGCCTCCTCACCACCACCGGAAGCGTGCTGCTCCCTGGCTTGACTGCAGAGGGTCTGTGCACAGATTGTCTCAAGAGCTCAGTTGCTTTTTGGGAGGACTCCCCCTAAAGCATGCCTGTCCTCTGGGAAGTTTTACTTGTGTGAATCTTCAATCGAATCCTTTTTTGATCAACCCTTTCTTTCATCAACCTGTATTTCTAAAATGACAGGAGGAAAGAAAGTAAATATAGCACACAGAGCCATCAAGCAGGATCTAGTTGAGTCATTTGTAGGACAGTAGACGCCCCTTGAGATCATAGAGTTAAGCGAGATAAGTCAGACACACAAGTGCCACTATCACGTGGTTTCTCTAATATGAGAAACCCAGAGTGTAAATAAATTAAAGAGTCAAGTAAGAGGCAGGAAACGGGGAGATGGATATTTTGCAAAAGGGAAGGGGGCCAGGAGATGGAGGAGACAGAAGAGAGGAGAGGGAGGGGATTAAAGGAAGACTGAAGCGGCGTCATGGCCACGTGTCAGCTCGCCATCGCGAATGTGATCAGTACCTACTGGAGATCTGGACTCATAAAAACAAAAATTAAAAAATAAATAAATGAAACAGGGGGGCCATTAGTCAGAAGGAGATGGGACTCGGGGCGATCAGCCCGCCAGGCTCACAGGCGGTCTGGGTGGACGGAAGCTGCTTCCCCGTGGCAGACGCGGAGCCCCTGGACCCGCTGTCCAGCTGCTGCGAACTCTGCTCCACTCTACTAGGGCCACTGTGAAACTCCAGGCGGCCTTTGCTAAGTAAGAACCCTCTGCGGGTCCAGGGCAGCAGCGAGGATCCTGTTTCCCACCTGGCTGTGTTGGAAATTCCCTGGCGTCTGGGGATGGCTTCCCTGGGCTTCAGGCGGTACACGTTTCGGCCACAGCCGAAGATGCACGGAAACACTTGGGGAGCCGCCCGTACCCTTCCTTTTCTTCCCTTCACCAGGTCATGGGGTGGGCACAAGGAAGCCAGGTCTAATCTCTGGGCTGCCCGAAGGTGTCGCGTGTCTGTCTCCTCTTCGCTGCTCACGGAGCGTTTCAGAGTTCCTGCGACACAGACCTGGCATTGTTCCTCCTTCCGTGCTGGGAATCTGAGCGTCCCAGTGGCTGAAGCTGATGGTTTCTGAAGCAGGGGTGTCTGTGACCTCCTCCTGCCTCTCTGGCTTGCTGCGTTTTCAGCTTCAGCAGGGCTGAGGGGCTCAGGGAACCCCGAGACATTATCCTGCAGCAGGAAGTAGCCAGGGCACTCAAGCATGTGATTGGGTTGAGTTTATTTGATTGAGGCAAACAATCCAATATAAAACTCAAAACCACCGATCCCCTGAATCAAAAGCGGGTCATATTATTTACAGAAAGGTGCAGTGCTGGTTGTTTATCTGTTTCTTTGCTTTTTCTCCACTGGCTTTCGTGAAACTCTATGCTCAGTGTTCTGGTGTTGCAGGAGTCAGTTTGTTTTTACAGGTCCAGTGTGCGAAAGAATTGGACACCCGAATGGTACAGAGATGTTGCTTGGGTGTCCTCTGTGGATCTTTTTAAAAATTCTTGGGAAAATAGCGAGCTTTTGTGCCATCAGAGGAGCCAGTTGCCAGGCACCTGGGCACCGTGACAGTCATGTGCCTGAATTAACTGTTAGGGAGGTGTGGGGGGCTGTGGAAATGATTCGGTCAGAGGTCGGGGCTGCAGCAGTGACCTCGTCCCCCTCACAGTGTCACATGTACTGCCCTCTCCCCTCAGCAGCCAGGAGGACACTATTCAGGACCCCGCAGCCCATCCTGGGTGGCAGGACCTGCCCTGTTGCTCCCCCACACCGGTCCCTGTGAACAGGGGTTCAGCACCAGCCGCTCCCCCAGACACCCTGCTCCTGCTCAAAGCATCACTTTTCCTGGACACTTTGACATGTGGGGAAATTCCCCGTCCCCGGAAGGACAGCTCGCTGATTTCCCATGAATCAAGGATTTTCCCTTATTCGAAGGCTGAGAGCAGCACTTTCTCTACCTTGGGGGTGTGTCCTTCTGTGTTCTGGGGATCGTGTCATCCTTCAGCGGTGTCACCAAGAAGGGGTCACTGATGATGTGTGTGTGGTGTGTGTACCGTGTGTGTGTGTGTGTACCGTGCACTTACCTGCATAAGCTACATACATTTCCACACGCACTCAACATCAAGTCCTCGAAGAGTAATTACTGGGTTGCTATTTAAAAACTGTGAATGATTGAAGGTGTGGTACGCGTGTGTACTGATGCCCCAAGATGAATGTAATCCTTGTGTACTGCCAACGTGTACTCGTAAAAATTAAAATTAAAAACAGCTATTGAAATTAAAAAAATAAAAATTTTAAAAGCTGTGCAATGTCTAGTTATGGATATTAGAAGAACCCATTCAGCGAAGTGTTTCTTCAGCTCATTGGGTGGAGGCGTATTCATCGGCCCGCTGCTCCTGGAGGAGCAGTGGGTCCTCTCTTGCTGACGGCCCAGACGGTGAACAGCGAGGCTGCGATGTCAGCCAGGACCTCTGGCCGGGCCTCAGTCAGGTGCTGCGCCCCGCTGCCTCGGTGATGGGATGAGGACCCGCCACCTTCTCTGAGACGAGGCTGCCCGGCTGGCGATGACCTTCCACCCCCCTGCCCCAGCCTTGGAAATGAACTTTATCTCTGCAGGCTGCCCTCGGCCAGCAGGGGCCTGGCCTTTGACAGGAACCAGCTACCAGCTGTGGGCCTGACAGGGAGTGACCCCGAGCCCTCCGCACCTCCGTCCTCGCTTGGCTGCTGAAGGGTTTGGAGCTCGGTCCTGCAGTTCAAGGAGCCCCAGCGCCCACGTTTGCTCCCACTGCTGTGGATGCAGTTTGAAGTCGGGTGGAGACGCGTGGAGAGGAAGGGCCGCCCTGCTCCGCTCTCCGCGGCGGTGGCGGTAGAGTCTGGTGCTTGGGCCTGAGCAGCCCGCACCTCGCCAGTCGTGCTCTGCCAGGGGCTGGGTGACAGGGACAGGCCAGCAGTAGAAGCCGCCCTTGCCTGGACCGAGGGGCCCCCCTGCCCACTCCTGCCGATTGGGAAAACGCCACAGGCTGGATGACAGAGGTGCGCCTTGTTCTGCTGACATTCTAAGAGGAGCCAGACAGGAGGATTTAGATGGGGACTTAGCTTCTAAAGACAAACTTGATATTGGAAATGTCGAAATGGGCTGAGAAAAATCAGACCTCTTGCAGGCCACCGTGGCTCCTGTCAAGCCCCTGAACAGCCCCTGTCCTGGGATTTTTATGTGACGGGAAACTTTGCTATTACTGTATATGCACCTCCATGTACGACAGGGCTCTGACCTGTCCTGTAGGAGCAGTGGGCGGATGAATCAACCCTTCTTACTACGCTGGTAGCGTCCGAAGTCAGATTTCGCTGAGTAAACCCAACCTGTGGGGCCCATGGCTAGCAACACGGCACACACGGACTCATACAGTTCCCTCCAAACTCCTGGGACTGACTGGGCCCTGCAGCCCAGCACCACGAGAGAGGAAGGATCGCAACTTACAGCCCAGGATAAGATCCGAATGCAGAATCCAAAGTCTGGTTTCTACTGAGGTGAATCGCTTTTAGACTATTGTAAAGCCAAAAAAAAAAAAAAAAAAAAATCATACATGGAAACTTCATAAATTGGGCACCATCTATTTGTGACCCTGGGCAGAATATGTGTGTGTTGAGGATCAGTTGGCATTTGTTTGACCATCAAGTTAACACGGATCAAAATTAGCACGTTCTCAGCAAGTGGTTGTGCTATGGAGTGAGAAATAAATAAGATAGAAGCAGCTGACATACTCTGACCATTCACAAGTGTGAAAAGACTGTTACAGAGCACTTCAGGGGAAGCATGCATGTTTTGCCCCTAGTGTAAACAGCATAGGAAAAGTTTCATGCTAGGCAAGCACTTAGGAGCCCACCACGTTGTCATGAGATGATTTCATCATCCGTGAGAGGGAAACCCCTGGGTGATTCGGCTGTCAGCAAAAGGGGCTGCTTCCCTGAAATGAAAGTGTTACAGTGAGTCCCCGACTTAGGAACAGCTTCCGTTCTGGGAGAATGAATCAGAAATCCAATTCGTTCATAATCAAAGTGAATCTTCTATAGTACACATGTGAATCTTATACAGTACACTTGTGAAAGTTCACAAGTCCAACGTTCATAATCGGGGACTTATAAAAATCTATCTGTGCATCAAAGCCGCGACTTTAACAGTTTTAAGGAAAGGGAAGACCGTATCGTAACTACTCCTATGCAGTTTTCCACTGGTCACTATTTCAGGGCAGCCCGCAGAGCTGGTGTGATAACGTGCGTGCTGTGATCCGCTGACATACCACGCTAACGTGCTGCGTCCGCATGGTTCCCGACCTTGGACATTTTACTGTGAGCGTTTGCTAAAAGCACGTATTTTCCCTTTGAGCTGCCGGCGGTTCTCAGGTTTTGCTTCTCGCTTTGGAACGGCTCCTGCCTTGCCCGTGTTCCGTCCACAAATGCGGCATGGCTATGCGTAGCCTGGCTCCCCACTGTCTCAGCAAATCAGTGAGGAATCAGGGTGACACAGAGTGGCCACGCCTCGCACACACCCACCCTAGCAGTGCACTCTTCTCTGCTGTTTGCTTATGCCATTAGGTCGGTATTTCATTTTGCTTTGCCATCGCTGCTTTACAGTAATTAGCCAGAAAGATAAAATGAAAGTGAAGACGATCTCCATCTGGATATGACACACGCAACATAAAAGAGACCGTCTTACCCATTTTAAGTGTACAACTTAATGGTACTAAATAAATACGGTCACATTGCTGTGCGGCCTTCACCGTGTGGCTCCAGGATCTTGTCATCTTCCTGAAGTGACACTCTCTCCATCCCCGCTAAACACGAACTTCCTAGCTGTCCCCCGCCCCAGTGGCCCACTGTCTATGTCTCCGTATCAACTGATCTACTCCAGGTACTGCCTGTAAACAGAATCACACCACGGCCGTCACTCTTTTGTGTGTGGCCAAAGTGAAAATCGTAAGGAAGAACCGTATCATTCTTCCACCTTAATTTACGCAAAGGTCGGTATCACCGAGATTCATAAAAAATATAAAACCGCAGATATACACCAGTTGACTTTGCATTTTGTTGGAAAATAAAAGAACAAAATTAAAGATTAGAGGAAACAGTAAAAGTTAGAACTAGGCCTGTGAGGCTTGTGATAAAAGGTGAGGTGTAAGATCGTATCTTTCGGCCTTTGGAACTTCCCTTTATAAGATGTACATTTCACTGTGTGTATCTTTTCAGGGTTGGCATCTGATCCCTAAGGGAGACCAAGAAGATCAAAGGGCAGATTAAGAACTTTCTCTTTATTGCCATTTTTGCCTAAATAAAAAACTGGTGTTTCTGTTTCCTCTTAACCCTCCTGACACTGCATATGTGAGGGCTTTTTTCCTCACACTGCCACAATTTTCCAGTTCTTTGGAGCCACTGGAGTGACCTACCATTGAGTTCTGATGCCCAGGCTGTGGAGGTAGAGCAGAGCCTACAGTGTAGGCTCTTAGCACCGGAAGATCTTTCTTCTTTGGACACTGTACATCTGACCAATGGGCTACACTTTGGGGTTCGCTTGACCTCCCCGTTAGGTGGACAGTTTGCTTTGATAGCTCATGAAACTCAGGGAGACACTTAAGTTTCTTGGTTTACTGTAAAAGATGAAATGAACAGCTGGCTGGAAAGGAAGGTTCATAGGGTGAGGGCTAGGGGGAGAATGCGGAATTTCCCTGCCTTCTGCGGTCCAGCACCTCCACGTATTCACCAGGCTAGGAGCTCTCTTGGCCTCTGAGTTCGGGGTTCCTGTGGAGGCTCTGTTTACACGGCAGCTAATTCAATCATTGCCCATTAGTATTTTTGCTTGGCTTCCAGCTTCTCCTCACTCTCCAGAGTTCAAGTTGTGGGGCTCTAAATCCTTCTCCTTATGCTCTGGTCTTTGTGGCCAGCCGCATCCTGAAGCCCCCGAGGGCCCCTGCCCACAGTCATCTCATAGACACACGGAAGGCGCTCCTGACTCAGAGATTCCAACCATCTTGAAACTTGGGATTGGAAGACCAAGACCAAATAGCATATGAGGAGATGATCGGGTCGTCATCACACAGGCAACTGCAGGAGCCGGAGGCGGGGTCCGAACCTGTGCTCATTCTGTTCTAAGCTACAACATCCAGCTAAGACAGAGTTCGCAGTGAGTCTAGTTTGCCCTCAGCCCTGTGAACACATCCCCTCGCGGGTTTAGCAGACCCTCAGGTGGACCTGCGAACACACCTCCTTGGATCCGAAAGCGGAATAGACCGCCATTCTACTCGGTGTTTGAAAGCTGCATTTGGAATCAGTCAGGCTTTTTGTAGAAGCCCTTTATCAAATTCAGGGAGTTCCTTTCTGTTTCTAATTTGCTGAGATTTTTTTTATCAAGAAGTTGAGTTTGTCAAGTGCTTTTTCTACATCTATTGATACAATCCTGTAATTGCTCTTCAGTAGCCTATTTATATGATGGATTGCTTTAATTGATTTTTGGATAGTAAGCAAACCTTGCACCCTGGATGACACGTCACGTGATTGTGGTGTATCATTCATTTGATTTATTGTCAAACTCTTTGCTGGTATTCTCATGAAGATTTTTACATCTCTTAATGACAGATCTTGGTCTGTTTTTGGTTTCCTGTATTGCCTTTGTCTGGCTTTGAAATTAGGATAACACTGGGTTTATGAAATGAAATGTGAGGTGTTCCCTACACTTTTGTTTTCTGAAAGAAGTTACATAGAATCAGTGTTATTTTGTAAAATTAAACAGCAAAATCACCTGGGCCCAGAGATTTTGGGGGGGGATTATTTTTATTAAATAACAGCTTTATTGAGACATAATTAGCACACAGTTATCCCTTAGTATCTGAGGGAGATGGGTACCAAGGTGCCCATGGAAACAACAATCCTCAGACACTCAAATCATTTATATAAAATGGCATAATATTTGTAAATAACCTACACATACATTCCTGGGCACTTTAAATCACATCTAGATTATTTAATACCTCCTGCAATGTAAATGCTATGTAAATACTTGTTATACTGTATTATTTATTAAACAATGACAAAAAAGTACATGTTCAGTTCACAGTGCTCCACCTGTGATAGTTTTGGGTGTTTCGAGAGTCAACTATCTTAAAAGTCACTCTCTAAAAGTTTACACTTTAGTGATTTTTTTTATAATTTCACTCTTTAAATTTTTGTTAGTTATAAGATTATGCAAATGCCCTCTGTTTGCCATGATCTTGGGTGGCTTGTGGGAGTCGGCATCCTTGGGGGAATCGGTCCACTTCCGCTGCAGTGTCGGGCGTGTATGCAGAACTGATCACAGTGTCCCTCACCAGACCCTTGATGACAGGGACTGTAGTGAGGGCCCGTGTCATTCCCCGGATTGGTGCTCTGTGTCTTCTGTCCCTTCTCAGTCAGGAATTTGAGCAGTTTGCCTCACTTTTGTCGCGTGCTATAAGCCGTGTTCTCCACGTAGTCCTCACCTGGTGTGTTGGGGAGTGAAGGCCCCCTGGCAGACGGTGGGGGACAGAACCCTGCCTCCCTCCCCTTCCTTTCCTGGGGTCCCAGCTCTCCGACAAGACCAAGATACAGACACACTGTGAAGTCTTTTGGGGTTCTGACTCTATGGGTCCATTTTCATCCACCCTCCAGCAGATCCAGGGTCTCCCCGCTCCTGCTGCTTCCGAGTCCACAGTCTCTCTGCTTCTGCTCCTTAGGCCGCTGCAGTCCCCTCTCCACACAGCAGGCAGAGGGCTCTGCACAGCACGAGGTGCGCAGGTCAGGGTGCTCTGGGCTCTGAGAGCCTCAGTGGCTGCCATTTGACTGAGACTCTGAGTCCCAGTCTCCCTGTGTCAGGAAGGTCAGGACTTGACTGCATGTCTCATGACATTTGGCTGGAGTAGAGCAGTTACTCTTGAAGACTTTTCTTTCTTGTTAGGTGGACAGTTCCCCAGCCCCTGTCCCAAGGAAGGAAGCAGGCCAGTACCTGGCTTTTGCTGGCTGTGCCTGTGGGCACTTCGGGGATGCCAGATTCTTCCGCTGCCTGGCTGCGAATAATCGGAGCAAAAGAGGAGATCACGAGAACACACTACCGTGTTGCTTTTCAGGTTTGGTGCCCTCATCATCTGCTAGTGGTCCACCTTCGCTTTCTACTTTCCCCAGTCTGCCTGGGTTTGTTTTATATAGAATGTCTACATTTAGGCTGTTTAGAAGTACTGCTGGGGCAGAATAGAGAATTGCATGTGTCCTCATCTCCCTACAAGTAGAAAGCTGTTCTTCTCTTTTCAACCTTCATGTTCTCACTCTTTCTCCCCTGCTTTACTTTTGCACAGACTTTACAGAGGTGAATCCAGGCAGACCTGTCTTCTAGCTCAATATTCCTTATGTTTGTCCCTGATGAGAATCACATCTTGGGAAGCAGCATGATTATAGCATAGGATTAGGTTCTGGTTTTAAAGGTGTTTTTTTTTTTTTTCATGGTAGACTCTTAGACCTTTATGGAATTTTCCACATTTGTGGAAGTAAAAATGAAACTTCTTGTTGACATATGCGGTTATAGCTCCGTATCCACCTGCTCCCTAAAGCTGACTGAATTACTGTCCGTCCCTGTTGCTACACAGCTTCTGCTTTTACACGACCTCGCTGTGGCTCTGCATGGCGTGGTCTGATTTACTGTTTCATCCCTGTGATTCATGATGACTGCTATAAAAAGGTGTAGCAGTGGGTTGGGCGAGTTTGACCTTGGACTCTGAGGAGAGATAGCTCTTCAGTCGTGTTGTATAGAAATTGTCTGCCATGTCTTCTAAGTAAACCAGCGATCAGTTTGTTAAGTTTCATGACATTTTTCGAGGCGATCCTGATTGGCATTTTCGGTCTTGATTTTTTTCCCGGACACTTTCTGTCCTTTTGCTGTTCTTCATCTTAGTGAATAGCCCGGCTTTATGCACAGTTGTTTGGATTCAACCTTGCCCAGTGCCCCACACCTGCCAGCAGGCCAGTGGCATGTTCCGCGGGCACCTGTCACAGTGCACCTCTCAACCCCCACCCCTTGCGCCCGCCACGCCTGCGCGGCGGCCACCAGCCCTCTCCTGGGTCTCCGTGAAGGACCCCTGGTTGGCCACCTACTTCCCTCCTCCAGGAGACTCGGGGTCCCCTTTACGGCTGCGAGTCAGGCCGTGAGCTTCCTACGCTCCGAAGCGCGCTGGCTTCTGGTGGCTTCAGAGCGAACCCAGGGTCCTTCCCACGGCCGCGGCCCTGTACTCCAGCGTCGTCCTGTCTTGTTCTCACTTCCTACCACGGCGCCTTCATTCCCCAGCTCCAGTCTGAGCAACGTCCTTGCTGCTCCAAGGAGCTCCCACATCAGGGCCTCTGTCTTGATTCTGGAAAGTTCTTTCCACCATGCCTCACTCTTCACTTCCTTCAGAGTTTTGTCCAGGTGACGTTTGTCAGAGAGGCTTTCCCTGTCCACGGTGATGGAAAATATCAGCCCACAGGGTCTCCTCCCGCTCTCTGCCTTCCTCTGCTCCCCCATCACCCCCTCCTCCTGTGTTTATTGGCTGACGAATTTACCTTGTTTCCCTCCGCCACACCGTGGTCTTCCAGGCTGAGCCTTTGTGTAATTCCCTGCCGTATCCTCCGTGCCTGCTGTGGTGCCCAGTATGTGATGGGACCTCAATAAATACACATTGCTCTGTCTCTTGCTTATTTTTTTGGCAACACAACAGATTGAAACCAGGGCTTTCACACTGGTCTTCATCTTTAGCCCATTTTTGTTAATTTATTATTTAAAAAAAAATTTTTTTTGTACTGGGAGTCAAACTTTGGACTTCACCTTTGCCAGGCAAGCACTGTGCCACTGAGCTAGAACCCCAGTAAACACACACTGAATGAAACAAAAACTATTGCATGAGGTTGGCCAATTTTATCCCCTCCAGTTTCCCCCATCAGGTATAATGCCGTCAGAAATGGTCCTGGTGTGTGAAGCTTTTTGGATTTTCTAAGGGGGCAATGTGCCGCCTTCAAATGCCATCGTCACTTTTTTGTTGCCCGCACTTGTCGGTGACGTGGCCATTGTCAGCTCGTGGCATCCAGCCCGCCTGTGTGCCTTTCCCTTATGGCCTGAACTGTTCTTCAGTGTTTTCGCTACCTGTTCACAATCTACTAATCCTCACTGGTTGGTCACATTCATTTGATTTCGCCCTTCCCCTGAGCAGCCTTGATCCCCTTGTTTCTAAATTCCAACCTCTGGTCTCTGATCTCTGGGGAGGAAATTCCCCCTGTCACTCCACACGTGGAGACTTCCTCACCAGCTCCCATTGCCCCGGTACAGAAGTGGGTCAGCTGGCTTCCGGGCCATGCACGGCTGGCCGCTGGCTGTGTGATTGCCCTTCGGGTTTCCTGTCGCTGCGCCCCAGGCGGGCACGCTGCCTCTTCCACAGGGCGCCCGGCTTTTCTCAGATCTTCCCCTTGCTGCCTTCTCTTGGAAGAGAACCATCCCCAGTGTCCTCACCTGGACTACGTCCTCTCCCCTGGCGGTTATTATGCGTCCTCATTTATAACGCGGTGTTCTGTCTCGTATCGTAGTCGCTTATGCTTCCGTCTTATCTCCTGCGCTTGATACCTGCGCCTTAGTGACAGGGTCCCTTCGCGATCCATTTCAGGCTCCCAGGCCTTGTTCAAACAAGGCACATGATAAATACCCGGTTACAGGCTGTCTCTGTTTGCGTGTTTCCCAGTTCCATTGCCACAGGTGAGGGAGAGCTCTTCAGGGCTTCTTTTTCTTTGTAAGTGGCCATCCCATGTGGGAAAGTTAAACACCATCCAAATTCTGCCTTGGAATTATGCAGCAATTTTTTAGTGTTTCCCTTATATTTTGAATTAGTTTATTATTATAAGTCTTTTGTAAACCAATAAGCAGCACATTAACAAAAATCTTTCCATTTCTAGCTCTATTATTTTTGGTGGCATAATTGTCAAATGTGTTTTGGTCCCAGCATATGATTAAATGTTAAGACAAATTTATACTTGCGTGTTAATGCTTTTGACATAGATCAACCAGTTAGTTCTGCTTTATTTACTGAGCTCTATTCTATGTGTTATTTATTTGCTTATTTCTTGTTTGTTTTCACTATTTACTCAGTGGGATTCTCTTTTCAGAAATCAGTTCTTGTTCAGTCTTGTCTGCTTGAGTTTTGCAGGGTGGTAGCAATGTGTTGGCCTCTGATTAAAATGATGCTCCTTACATTTTCTCCATGCTTCTCTCTGGCTGCCTGTTGCTTAGTACTGTTCTATCTTTTTTTAACATATCTATTTTGTTGCAAAAAAAAATCAGCATTTTTAGTTTTGGTTGAACCTGTCTGTTCTTCCTAATAATTAGTAATAAGTTTAGTATATTCTGTGAATATTTCCCTGACTTTTTCCCAGCCAGGAAGGCACAGTTTGCTTCACCCCATGCCTGACTTTCAGGTGCAGGATTTCCTGAGCGAGCCAGGCCAGGCAGCTGTGGTCGGGTCACTGCAGGGTGCTTGCTTGGTACCCGCGGGTACTTGCCCCGATCTTAACTTGAGCTTGGCAAATATTTGTTGATCCAGTTGGTGGCCTTTTGTGCCCACAACACTGGGTTTTTGTTGGGGTTTTTCTGTTGTCATGGTTCAAACCTACTTGGTATTTTTCCTTGGTGGTAGTTTCTGATTGTGACTTTTACATTGTTGCTCTTCTGTGGATCCTGCTATCTGCTGCTTCTCCTGTTCTCTCTCCCTTCTCCTGCCCCAGAATTTGACAAATAGGTCATGGTCGATAGAGTGAGAAAGTGTACTGAATTCTTCGCTTAGCTACATGGAGATCTCCAGCTTCAAGACTCAGCTAGTTTAAACCTGTATGCAGACAGAATTAAAATAGGTTCACCCTAAGAAAGGAAAACCTTTATTATATAGTTTATATAATCCTGTTATCCTTCCCACTAAGTGAATTTCTATTGCAATTACAACATGATAATAAATCCTTAAAGCACTCACTCTGACAGACTTTTATGCACTGGTAATAAAAATTGAATGATACAAGGTACAATGTCTCAAACACGATAAACAGAAATTAGCAGGCAATACAGAGAAGGGCATAACCAGAAATAGGTCCCACTTTATCTTGGGGTGCAGACGCACCTACCATTGGCTCAGGGCCCAGACGCACCTACCACTGGCTCTGTGTGGCCTGTGGGCCACACGTGGCTTCCACATTTCAAAATAATGAAATCCAACCTGAAGAATATCTGGTGACGTATGAGATAGTACGGGATTCTGGTTTCCGTGTGCTGGATCACAGTGGCACTCCTTGGTTTTGTTATTATCTGCTGCTCGGGCACAGTACAGGGACCGTGAGATGCGACCTGAAGGCTGAAGACATTTATTAGCTGGCCCTGTCAGCTAATGGATCTGAACTACACAGTAGCCCATACTCACAGCTAATGGATCTGGACTACACAGTAGCCCATACTCACAGTAGCTTGTGTTTAGCCTGGTAAAAACCATCAAAAACTTCATTTTTTTTCCCAATATTTTTTTTCCACACTATGTATCGTGATAACGTCATGAGGGATCGCGGCTCGGGAAGGCACATTCTGCATGTCCACGTTCTCCTCCCCCGCAAGAAGTACGTGGAGGAGCCCCAGCATGTGTGTGCCTGCGATCCCGGATGTGTTTGTTTATTCTGTGAATGCAGACATTAAGAAGCCTTGTCTGTCTGTCTGTCTGTCTGTCTGTTTCTGTGTTTCCTTTCACTAATTGCCTTGCGGGTGAGAGTTACTCCATCCAGCGGCTCAGAGGAGAGTAGACATTCACACCCGAGCCTGGAACTCGGACAGATTCACCGTGGGAGCCAACGAGAGCACGAGCGAGCACGCGACAGGGACCCCCTTTCGCTTGATCTCTTCTTGCCAAGGAGCAACTGGGAAGGGTCCATGACAAATGTCCTAGGCCAAGAAAGGGGTGAGGTGGCACACACCTGGAATCTCAGCACTCTGGGAGGCTGAGGCAGAAAGATGGAAAAATCAAGCCTGAACTATGTAATTTAGTGATTTAGTGAGATGCCCTCTAAAAGTTAAAAAAAAATGACTGAGGATGTAACTGAGTGCAAACACCTTCGGTCCAATGGCCAGTGCAAGAGAAGACAGAGAGAGAAAGACAGAGAGAGAGGAAGGGAGAGAGAGAGAGAGAGAGAGAGAGGGAGAGAGAGGGAGAGAGGGAGGGAGGGAGGGACTCTGATGAATGTTGAACAATCTCAGCCATCATAAAACAGGAGCGGATTGTTAAATATAGACGCACGATTTCGTGGACTAATACCCCGGGGTGCGCTGCTGCTTGTGAGACTCCTCCTCGCCGGCGCCTCCTCCTCCCCTCCCCTCCCCTGCACCCTCTGTCCCAGTGGCCTCTGCTCGGGCGCCTCCCGTGCTGCACCTGCCCCTCCCGTTTCCCGCTGGCTCCCAGCCCGACCAGGTGCACGCAGCAGGCGAATGGCAGGCCGCGGCTCTGGGATGCAGGAGGCGGCCTGTGCTCCCTCCCTTCCCCCATGCGTGATTTCCCACATTCGCTCTTAGGAATAAAGATGTCCTTGCCACGTGGGGCTCGGGAACAGCATCCTTGGGAGAGCATTGGGTCCCCAAGGCTGGGTTGGTCGAGAAAAGAGCAAGGCAAGAAGAGCAAGTGAGAGCATCTATCAACAGCTCCTCGTTTTCCAGGTCGCCTCCAGTCAGTCCTGTCCCGCTGCCTCTGCACATTTCTTTAAACTGCTTTCTCTTGATTTTTCCTGTGGAGGAGGGACAGGAATCTGTCCTTGCGGGGGGCAGGTTGAGACAGTGCAGGCGCCGCCGTAAATGCCGCACCCTGAGCGCGTGGCCTGGTGATCACCCAGATCTTCACCTGGGGCCGTGCACGGTCCCCGTCCCTGTCCTGGCGTCACAAATGTGTTCCCGAGGTCTGGCCGCTGTCACAGGTGGAGAAGTGGAGAGGCGGAGGATGGACCTTCTAGCTCATGGCCAGGGGCCGGAGAAGTCCGATGCCCGGAGACCTTCAGGCTGGGACCGCGTTCCCGAAAGGAGGGGACTGCACTTGATCCTGGGAGCCTGGGGAGGCCTCTGCTAGGACGCTGGCGTCACCCAGGAAACACTGGCTGTAAAGGGAGTCGGTGGGGGCGGGGCGGATGGCCCAGAGACTTCCCAGAGGGGTATTTTCATTCTGTTCACTGGTGAGGTCTGGGCGGCAGAGGTCCTGAGCGAGGAACGGCTGTGGCCTCACTGCTGCAGCCCCGGCCCTGGAGAGGCCACGCAATGCCCCCACACTGAGGGGCTTTCTTCTTATTTGGAAATGGATTCTTTAAATCCCTCAAACCTTTACCATGTGCTGATCGAGCTAAGAAAGTGTTTAGTGCTGGGGCTTTAGTCCTCCTTGTAATAAAGATTTTCTTATAAAACGTCTGTCAGGAGAAGTTTCTAGGCACTAATTCTATCACTTTAGTATCAGCGTCCTATCGTTCGGGTCCGGTGTTTGTCTCAACCCTCTTGCTCTAAAACAGAACAGCTCAGCTTGGGTAACTTACACAGAAGGGACTTTTATTTTCTCACAGTTTAGGAGGCTGAGAGTCCAAGGTCAAGGATCTGGTTTTAGGTATCTGGTGAGGATTTTTTTGCTGAATCCTCAAAAGGTAGAAGGGAGAAGGGCCAGAGCTGGTGGAAGAGTGTCAGTCTGTCTGTCTGTCCATCCATCCATCTGTCTGTCCGTCTATCTATCTCATGCTGGAGACTGGACCCAGGACCTTTGCGCCGAGCTACATCTCCACCTCTTTTGAAGATTCTTCATTCTGAGAGACTCTCACACCCAGCTGGAAGCTTCTCTTTTAAAGGCTATCATCCGATTCAGAAGGAAGAAGCCCTCCTGGCCCAGCCTTCCCTCAGTGTTGCCCCCTCTTCCTGCTGTCACTGTTGAGTGTTGATGCGTACAAACCGCACGGCTCTCACATCCTGTCTCCTTCTAGTAGGTTCCCGGTGTCTTCTGCTGACTTCCTTTTGCTCTGCAAACGAGGGTGGTGGAGGCTCAAGGCTCTGGGTTAAAGCCCTCTCCAGGCTGCCCGGCGGTATGGTGTCGGTCCAGCCCACCTTCCCCTCCAGCCCACCCTGCAGTGTTCTCTGAGTTAAAGCCCTGCCCAGCTCCAGCCGGGGTCAGGCTTGTGTCTCCCATCTTGTCCTTTCCTAGAGGCATCCGGTATTTAACGCCTGTCTGTCTCTTCAGTTGCGTGGCTGTGGGTGCTGTCTCTTCCTGGTCTGTGTGCTCCCAGCATGGGCCTGGGGCCTGGTCCCACTCTGTCTTGTGTCACAGAGGTCACAGATGCACTGCTCTGTCCCCTGATGGGAACCTTGCAGACTGGAGACCACGGTGTGCCTCCATCAGCCACTTGATGCCTCTTGATGAGTTGACTTGGCTGCCTGGGGAAGGTCCCACATTTCAAAACCCACAAATATTCCTTATTTCAGATGAAAGACTCTGAACTGAGAAATAAATGACTGACAGGTTTTTATGAGTTCTGGAAATGACAGTAATAATCCAAACCCTGGCTGGCCGCCCCACCTGGGTACCACCCTAGATGTTTTAGAACCTTGGTTACCACTTACATTTTTTAAAAATATGAAAATAACTCCCTTGCTAATTCCTTATGGTTTCTATCAGGATGAAACAAAATGTAACCTCTGAAAATATCACGCAAATCATTAAATTATTTCAAATATAAAACTGCGTTTTTTTTATTCCACTTCCATAGGGCCAGTATTTAAGAAAAACTTGATGGAGATGTAGAAAATAAAAGCCGTGCCGTGCAGATGCTGTGTATCTGCAGCTTTTCACTGTGATTTAAATGGCAGCTCGTGACTGATCCTGGGGCGGGGGGTGGGCGTTCAGAAGTGGAGGTGACTCGTTTCAGGGATCCACCTGAGACTTTGAAACTGGGCCCCTTGGGTCTTGCTCAGGAGAACCAGCGTCCCTTCTTTGGGATCCCGTGTAACTTGACCTGCCCGGCTCTGTCCCTCCCTCGCAGGCTTCCATCTCTACCACAAACTGCCCACCATCGTGCCCGAGAGTTGCCTGCTCATCATGGTCGGCCTCCTGCTGGGCGGCATTATCTTTGGCGTGGACGAGAAGTCTCCACCAGCCATGAAAACTGACGTCTTCTTCCTGTACCTCCTGCCCCCCATCGTGCTGGATGCCGGCTACTTCATGCCCACCCGCCCGTTCTTTGAGAACATCGGCACCATTTTCTGGTACGCCGTGGTGGGGACGCTCTGGAACTCCATCGGCATCGGCGTGTCCTTGTTTGGCATCTGCCAGATCGAAGCCTTCGGCCTCGGCGACATCACGCTGCTGCAGAACCTGCTCTTTGGCAGCCTGATCTCCGCCGTGGACCCGGTGGCTGTGCTGGCTGTCTTCGAGAACATTCATGTCAACGAGCAGCTCTACATCCTGGTGTTTGGAGAGTCCCTGCTGAACGACGCGGTCACAGTGGTAAGTGACATGTCCTCCGTGCACCCCTGTGACACACAGGGCTGCTGACCCACCCGTGTCTTACGAGGGTCCCTCCAAGGACACAGAGGGAGAATTCCAGCCAAACTCACTCTCTGCCACTGAGCTGTCAGCGTGGTGTGACACCAGCGCGGGGGTGTTGTCCACTCAGCAAGCCAGTCCTCGAGCTGGGGTCACCTCGTCCTGTTCAGTTCTGATGCTGTCTGTCAGAAAAGGTAGTGCCAGATCTGGCAGCTGAGGGCACAGCCCCAGGATCGCCCCTGCTGTGCCAACCCCAAATCAGGTCGCTTCACCTGTGCTTGTGACCCACAAGCCACACACTGGCTCTCCCGTAGATGCCTCTTTGATAGGGAAGCTGTGACCTGGAGAAGAACTTCCTTCTCTTTCCTGGTTCAGTGTAAGGACAGTGGAGAGGACACAGATGAAGAGAGCCATCCAGCAAGGCACGCAGGAAGGGGCAGGAGCCTCCAGGATCCTCCATGGGTTCAGCTAACAAACACCTCCAAATGCTGATCTGTGGGGGATTTCTGGAGGTGTCCTTACAAGGGCGCTACTGACCACGTCATTGACCACTGGTGATTAACTCGACTTTCAAGCCCTCTCCCCTTCTCAGAGGCTGGGGCTAAGTGCCTTGCTGTGATCTTCCTCTCATCCCGAAGCCACGCTGGGGCTGCCCGCCATCCACCGTTAGCAGACATCTGTCCCTTCTGAGATCCCAAGGGTTTGAGAAGTTGTGTTCTAGGAAGCAGAGGGCAGGTCACGGGTCTACTTCAGTGTCACAGCTCCTCACTTGCTGCAGTGTTCTGAGGTTGCTCTCTTGAAGTTCTTCATGCATTTATTTGTTAATTGCTCACCTTTATTTCTTATCATACAACTGGCCCTCACTTCTGCTTTGCCCTGGGCCCCAGGAAGGTCCCTGGCCGTCACTTCATGCCTGTCTGTGGTTATGCAGGCAGAACTTGATCTTGATATGGTCTCCACATTTTCCAAAGCTGCAGTCTTTGATGATGATGTAAAAGACTTCGGAGTCCAGAGGTCTTTGTGAGGAGTCGTGCGGTTAGTACACAAGGGATAATTAAAGGACAGTGTTTAAATTAAAAAAATAATTTATTTCAGTGAAGGACACATTGCCAAGAACAATGGGATACATTAGGCAAAATTAGGGAATATTCACAGCGTTTTGTGATCACGCCTCCTATGATGTATGTAGTGACCTGTGAAATGCTGATACCTCCCAAGTGTTCTCTGCTGTCTGGAGTGCTTTGTTGATTATGTTAATGATCTCAGAGACATTCCTTTTTTGTCATGTACTCCTTTTCTGTTACTACTCAACTTACACATTTCTGGTCCTCATCATTTTCCCTGAAGTGGCTGTTTATTTAGAAAACACAAATGATTGTTAATTCCCTTTTAATTGGCACATAATTAGAGTCGGAGGCTATTATGATTTCAATGTGGGGAGAATGTATCCCCACCCTGGCAGAGGTGGAGGGGAGGGCTGAAGAAGTGTCTCTTGTCACCCCCCAGACCTGCGGTAGCACCCGGTCCCCTGGTTGGGACCCTTGGGAGCCCGTGCAGTGGCAGCCCCCAGCCATGTGTGCCTCCCCCAGGCCCAGCTCCTGAGGACAGCCTGTGGAGGAGCTGTTCTTCCCCTTTTGCAGATAAGAAAATCAGGGCAGGAAAGCATTAAGTAAAGTGCTTGAGTAACTTAATTTTTAATGCCTCTCCATTATCTCTGACCATTATGTTATTTCTGGCCCATTTAAGAGTTTACATGGAAACTCACACTATTCTGTTAGCTGTGCTCTACTATAAAAGTGGATTCCTGAGCTAAATAAAATATCATCTCTAAGGATGTCCATTAACTTCCTGGGGGCATTGTGATGAACAAAATAATTTATTGACAGTTTATTGATCACAATTTTTAAAACAGCCAGTAAGACATGTTTTAAGATAGCTGAGTTAACTCACACAACTAACCAAACCCACTTCATATATTCTATTATTTATGGATGGTGATTAGTCATTAACTTTCAGTATTAAATTTTAACTGCTATAATGGTAAAGACATTTTCTTACTCTTTCTGACCTCCTCAGGCATCAGGTTTTCCATGGTGATTCATGTTTGATATGGAGATTTTACCCTTGATGAAGGAGACTGGATATTTGAGTGTGGAATTCTCAGAATGAAACTGTTTAGTGTAAAAGGGACTTTACAGAGCACCAAGGTCACTTTCCGGCCTTCCTTCCAGGGGAGCGGTGGGGAGTTGCCAGTCTGTTTCCGAATGGGGCACGGTTTATGCCGCACGCCTGCCTTTCAGACATCTCTCGTTCCTAGGGCTCAGTGGTCCATTCTTCGAGTTTGCCCAGGGTCAGACGTGAGGAAAGGACCTGGCCCTGTCACTGGAGGAGCTGCGAAGGAGGCAGGCAGCCCAGAGGCGTGGCCTAGGGGTCGATGCTGTGTCAGGGCACAGCGCCATCAACTGTGGCCTGATGGAGGGAGAAGGCAGGCTGGCCCGAGGCGGGCACGGGCCTACCTGTGGCCCATTGTTCCAGCCCAGTGGGGAAGGAGGGCAAGGGCAGGAAAAGGGCACAGTGGTCAGGCACCGCCCTGAGTCCTGACGCCTGCAAAGGTTTCATAGGAGCCTTCCTTGTTAAGTTGCACACATGGGGTTGAAAGCTGCTGCACCCTCAAAACCCAGGCTCACAAGGAACTGGCGTGACCAGGATATTTGCCTCCTTAATACCAATGAATTTACCTCCTGATGCTTCTCTCGCTGCATCTGCTGAATACTACACTGAGCTGCATATAGTTAGAAACAGAGCAATGTCAGATACCCTTAAAAAAAGAGGCAGAGATGTTTTGTGGAAGGTTCTTTGGCTCGTTCATCAGGTTTTGTCTTTAGGAGAGGTTTAGGAACCTCAGAGAACAGGAGAAGCTTTAAACCTGCGGGTCGTGAAGCCTGCAGCTGGAATGATGCACACAGGAGGATATAGGTAAGAAGTAGTGCTCAGAGTGCAGCCTTTCAGCAATGAACGACTAACCCAGATCATGATACATTAAATTTTGAGCTAGAAGGGTGAAAGGGAGTAAAACCTGGCATAAAAGAATCTTAAAGCAAGAGAAATTGGTAACATATAAATTGCAGATCAAATGACTTTAAGTACTTATGTTCACATGGTAATTTCCAGTATCATTCCTAGGGTCTGTGAATGCAGAATGGAGGAGTTTAAGACTTTTTCCAATAAGACGTAAACATTTCCTCAAGTCTTTTCTGGTTGTCTACCCATCACCAGGCTAGGGAAAGGAGAGCTGGCCCTCTGGACAGAAGCTCAGATGGGCCACGATTGTGGGTTGCAAAGTGCTTTTAAGTTCAGGAGGTGAAGGGTAAATGGTGACTGCCTTGAATTTAACTTTGATTCCACAAACAACAATGCAGACCTGAAACTCAGTAAGCAAATCCGATCATGCTTTATGATTCATATGAGAAAGAGTAACCTGAGTGTGAGTGCTATGTTCCTGAGCTATTCCCCTAAGCCACTGTATTTGCATAATTGCATCTTTGCTGTACATGGCTTCACAGAATTACTGCACATTTGAAATCAAAATTTCAAATGTACTATTTCTTCTAATTTATGTATATATTCTATATTTATATTTGAAATAAGTATAAGAGACCTTTGGCCATGTGACAAGATTAAAGACGCTCATCCATCAGATTGGGCCATTAGGGAATGTGGTGGATAGTTCACTAGAAATTACATACAAGGTCCCAGTTGAGGTCATCTACCCATAGACTCCCTGGGGACAGATTGTAGTCCCTGTGTATCATATTTATTTACCTATAATGTGAATGCATAAATCAGCTCTTTGCCACATAGATTCCCTTGAAGGAAACTGAAGGATTTCACTGCAATGAGCTGCCCGTGGGTTTACAGCCAGCTGTAACTCAGAGACTTTCATCTAGGGCTCATCTCTTGGCATCAGGTTCAGCAGAGAAGGGGGCGGAGGAGGCTGTGGAAGGCTTTGTGGTTGCCATGGCAGAGTCCCCACCTGGGCACTTCCTCTGTTCCGGTGTGGACTCTCGGGCAGTCGACTCAGCAGCTTGGCCTTCTGCCCAGTGTGCTGAAGGCACTGCGCCTGCCCTGCGGCTCTACTCTGATATTTAAAATAGAACGGCCCTTTGAGTGGCCAGAGCCTAGTTTTGGAAGGACTGTGAGCTTGTGACCCTCTGCAGTGCTACTTGCATGGGCAGAGCCCTAAGCTTCTCTTGGAGGCCAGGTCAGCCTGTGAGATAGATGGGGTTGGGGAGGGAGAGGATGGGTTCCCTCTGGGCTCTGTGGAGGAGGAGGAGCACAAGCTTTGTTGGGGAACTGAGTTAGTCACTCTGTAGATAGCACCACCCACATAAAACAGTCTCTCACACAGCGCTGACTGATTTGGGAGCCAGTCTGTGAGGTTCACAAGGGCCAGAGGAGTCCAGGAGGGGACCTGGTTGCGGGGACTACGACTTCAGCTTTCCCCCGAGAAGACCGGTGGTTTCCCTGCGTTTCGGGGCTGGGTTTCTGAAATGATGGGAAGGGAATCCCCAGGCTGGAATGAATAAATATGATATTTTGAGCAGAAGTGATGACCCCTGCCTCAGACTTCCCAGGATGCTGGAAAGCAGCAAAAGTAAAAGAAAAATGTGTGGCAGGTGCCATGAGACTGTCTGGCCTTGCAAAAGTCAGGCAACCTCCGATTTTCCTCTTGGAACTGGAAACCGGGATGGTAGCATTTAAAGGAAGTAAGTCTTGTGGGGGCTGTGATTAGAAAAAAGGAGTAAACAACAGCCTGGTGCAGGCTGGGGGAGGCGAGGGCGGAAGCCATGGGGTCTGGGAGCCGAATGCTCAGGTGCACCAGGAGGGGCTGTCGGGGTACAAATGGAAATGGCCCATTCCGAAGAGTGCTGGGAATCCTCTCTCCACTCTTTCTTCGGAGGAGCTGATGACTGTCGCCCTTGGCCTTGGCAGCTCGGAGGCGGAGGTACTCACAGCACATCTGTGATCCTCATCCAGGGAGAAACAGGTCCTGCTGCTCTGGTCCTGCAGCCGGCGCTGGCTGAAGAGGG
The DNA here is from genome assembly GCA_004363535.1 of Dasyprocta punctata. Classification (NCBI taxonomy): domain Eukaryota; kingdom Metazoa; phylum Chordata; class Mammalia; order Rodentia; family Dasyproctidae; genus Dasyprocta; species Dasyprocta punctata. The sequence continues at coordinate 4,859 of RJWM01004207.1, read as the reverse complement.
GAAGGGCGGCTCCCGGGATGCTGTTTCGTCTTGCTTGGCCAAGGGGGATGTCTTCAAAACCGTTCATTCCTCGAGGGGGAGGTCTTGCTTTTGTCCTCCGATGTCAGTGCTCAGTGGTAGGGTTCCACAGGCTCTTGAGTGTTAACGATCGTAATTAGGAGAAGGGAAATGCCCATTGCTTTGTAAGGAAATGTTCACTATTCTTTTAAAACAAACACATTTGTTGTTATATACTAGGCTACATGGAAGATCTAAATCATAGTGAAGTGTTGTTTGACCCCAAGGAGTTTATAATCCAAAAGAAAAGTTAAAAACATATGCCAAACCTGTCCTGTGGAGGTTATAAAAATGACCACAAGTGATCAGAGGCAGAGAGGGGTCTTTGCCAGGTCTTGGCTTGGTCACAGGAGAAGCCTGACTCACCGCAACCAGGCCAGGAGGCCTGCACTCTAGTATCGCCGCTGACATTTGTACCATTTGACCTGGGACACACGGGATCGATGTGGACATTTGACCTGGGACAGATTGGATTAATTGTGACTTATTCGGCCCTCATCTCCAGTGTCCCCATCATGTGGCTCTTTCTCCTGGAGCTCTAGATGTTCTAGAAGCTGTAGAAGCTCTTGGGTTCTAAATAGCATGGTAAAAAGACTTGCCTTGTACTTGACTCGCTGGTTTTGTGGGAAAACAGATTGGTAGGGCTCAAGGTGGGTTGGAAGCCTATTGCCCTGTGGGCATGGCTGGAGTTCCTCATGGTCTCCAACCTTTAGTTAAACCGGGACGGTGTGAAAAGCCAAATAGCAGAATCTTACTTAGAGGCATAAAATACATGTGATATTACAGCACATGCACACACACACAACACACAGTGCTTCTTTGTTGTAAGAAAATCCCCTCAGATCTCCTGTTGCACAGCATGTGTGTGCAGGGAAGACAGATGCCGTCGCAGTGGAGGACCAAGGCAGAAGACATCTGCAGGGGTTCCCTTCCGCAGTGTGACTCCACGACAGGATGTGGAACCTCATAAACACATGCACAGGAGCTCCGTTAACCTCAAACAATGGTAATTTGAGCAATATGTGTTGGATGGCAGTAAAATATTTTATAATACTATTTCAGGTGCCATCTAGAAAACAATGTTTTAAAACTAAGCTGATAACCTTGAGTTCCACCTGTTACTTTTAGAGCTAGTTTCACATTTATCAAAGTTTGTTTTTAGGTTAATGTTACAATATTAAAATATGTGACAAATAACTGCACAATAACTGCCACTTTTCACCCACAGGCGACCCCGGAAATGTCCTCCTTGGAAAGGAAAAGCCAGGTCACTGCTGTGCCCAGATGGAAGCGGGAGATCGCAGGGTCTTGACAGTGTGCTTCTCTTTCCCGCAGGTCCTGTACAACTTGTTCAAGTCCTTCTGCCAGATGAAAACCATCGAAATCATCGACGTGTTTGCGGGGATTGCTAATTTCTTCGTCGTCGGGATTGGTGGGGTGCTGATCGGCATCTTCCTGGGCTTCATAGCGGCCTTTACCACACGCTTCACGCACAATATTCGTGTGATCGAGCCGCTCTTCGTCTTCCTGTACAGCTATCTGTCCTACATAACAGCGGAGATGTTTCACCTCTCTGGCATTATGGCGTAAGTACTTCTTTGCTGAAAGCCCGTGGTACATACGTTCCCCGGAATCCTTGCAGTCTAGCGATGCTATCAAAGTGGAGTACATGACAGGAGAGACTAGATCTTCCTATTCTAAGGACAACTGAAATAGATTTTTCTTACCTTTCATGATAAAGAAATAAGAACATCTATCAAATTTACACAAATGTGATTTGGTGCTAAGATTAAGAAGTATCTAAAAGTTACCTCTTGTGTTTCCCAAGACCTGTGATGATAGACCATTGAGTTGGTTCTTAGTGAGACACCAGAATTTGATGAACCTCCTCCCTGTCACTGTGTCCCACGTGGGGGACTATAAAATATTCCAACAAGTCTACATCACTCACACTCCTCAGGGGGATCTGGGTTTGTTTGTCAATATCCATTGGAATAATATTAGTGGTAGAAATATTTTATCCAACAAATGAAACTGTAGATAATAGCATAAAGTCATTGAGAGCAAAAGTCAGTCAATAAAAGATGTCATCATGTAATTTTAGTGTAGTGTTTTCTAGTTAGTGAGTTCTGACTATAAAGCAGGAAATTGTTTATTTATCCATCAAAGACACAGTTAATGTATCATTCACTGACTGACTAACTGGCATGAATTCTCAAAAAGTACCTCAAATAGACTGTGGAGTGGGATTCCCAAAACAAGCCTATCCCATTATGGTCACCCTCAGTATAGATAGGGTCATTGAGAAATTCTTAATAATGAATAATGAGATACCTTATTTTTTATTATGTTACACTGACAGTTGTTTAGCTGCAGCCCCTGTACCTCAGGCTGTATCCTAGAATCTGCGAAACACACATCATAATTTTGCCTCTGGGAGTGTAGGCGTCAATGTTCCTGAAATGCCCCCTGGCAGCCAGGTTTAGGTGATGCCCTGATGAAAGACCATGGCATTTTGCTCTCTGCCTCACGTCAGCTGTTTCATACCAGAAGCGGGTGAGGGCTGTGGGAGATGAAGTCGCAAGCCCCTTTGCAGGAAGAGAGGAGCTCATCATCAGGAAAGCCACGGCTTAGAGCCTGCAGGTTTTCAGTTTTGCAGAGAACCTAAATAAAGCAGCGTATGCATCCAGGGTGGCCCAGTAATGAGACGTTCTGTGTCTCCCGGTTGCTATTCATGTCATTTGTATGACTTCCAGCTTCCTTGCTCTTCTGCAAGCAGTGCCACTGAAGATGTGTGATCAGCTAGTGCCAAAGCTGGGAAGGTGTGGGGGCGGCACTGGGTGTCTTGTTTTGCAGCAAGGCTGTTCTAGAACAGTTTGCATAGGAACCTGGAATTGCCAAGCAAGAGCTGTTTATGCCCTGCTGTGCATGTTCGCCTGTGAGTGGCAAAGCAGCTGGGTGCAGGAGTTATTTTCCTGAAGAGACACAGTAGCATGGTTTGGTGAAGGACTGGGTGGGGCTGGAATGGGGCGGGGGTGCACCCGAAATGTCTGCAATTCTATGGTTTATGGTCCTGTGACCCCACCAAGTCTCATGTAATCATGGCATGGATGCAGCTGAGTCTGGTGTTCATGATTGATTTGTTGTCTAGTGCTGGGATTAGTGATGTGAGTGCTGCACCCACCCAGGGGTGGAGCTGACATAAAGTGTAAGGGTGGGAAGAAGGCGTGTCTCTCTCTTGCTGGTTTGTGCCTTGCTGTTTGGCAGCCACCATGAATGACTGCCTTGCCATGCCACACTGCCTTGGAGCTGACTGAGTATGGACTGAAACCTCTAAGAACTGTAAGAAATAAACCTTTCCTTCCCTAATTTTGGATGTCAGGTATTCTGTCTCAGCAATGAGAAAAAAGTAACTAAGACAGAATTTGGTACCAGAGGAGTGGGGTTATTGTGGTGACTATACCTGACCATGTGGTTCAAAAGCCTTTGGAAATGGCTTGTGGGAGGAGTTTGGAAAGGTTCAGAGATGTCACCTGAAAGAGTGGTGCTGGAACAGCTTAGGCTGTTCCACATGGGAGATTCTGGTCAGAGCTTAGAAGACCAGAAGTCTGATAAAAAGCTTGCTGGTAAAGACCAGGCTCAGGAGGTTTCTGCTTGGAATAAGGACTGCATTGGTGGTTGGACTCCACACAATGTGTGTTACAGCTTGGCAGAAAGTTTATCTGCATTTTGCTCATGCCCAGAGACTTCGCCTGAGACTGAGATTAAGGGCAGTGGACTGATTAATCTGACAAAGAAAATTTCAAGGCAGTCAAATGTTGAGGTTCTTGGGGGCTTTTAGCCAAGCTTATGTTGTGAGTCAAGAGCAAAGAGCCCAGCAGGATGATTTAAAATGTTGTGAATTTGGCCAGAAAGCTGTAGACTATAAAGATAGAGCTGAGACCTCAATTGCTGAGAAGGAACAAAGAAATAAAAAAGATGGCACGAGGTCATCCCGGGAAGCAGCGAGCCTCCAACTTTTGCAGCCTCAAGCCAGCAAAGATGAAAGAATCTGCTTGGAGGAAAAAGCCACAGAGCGTCATGTTCCACAGTGGCAACAGAGGCCACAGGAGATTCCAAAATGGTGGCAGCCATACCAGATTTCCGAATGGTGGGGGCATAGACAAGCTTTTCCTCACAATCAGGTTCAGAGAGCTCAGTGATCCACACACTCTACCCTTACAGCCAAGAGAGAGGAAAGCCTCAGTTGGCAGCAGACCTTGGCAGCATCCACACTGCACTGGTTTTAAGTGCAAGGAAAATGTGCTAGTTCTAAGGTTAAGGCAGCTTCCACCCCAGCTTCAGAGGGCAATATGTAAAGATGTAAGCATGAAGCCAAGGGTGCAGTAGAAAATCCAGAAGTTTGGAAAAGCCAGGACTGTGGATCTTCCAAGAAAAGCTGCAAGAATTGAGCAGAATGAGCCTAAGAGAGAAGCTATGGGAATTAAAACCCCTGGAAGTGCCATGGGGGTGGAGTCAATCAAGCCTTTTGGAGCTTAAAATTTGCCACAGATGGTTTCAGATACTGGACCTGCAACTATAGGACTTAATGTGCACCCTGCTGGATTTTGGACTTGCTTTGGTTCAAAAGCTTTGTGTTCCCCTGTTTGTAACTTTTGGAATGGTAATATTTATCTTGTGCCTTTACATTTTGGAAGTGTTTAACTTGTTTTCATTTGTACAGGGGGTTACAGTTACGAGTTTACCATAGATCTCAGAGGAGACTTGGGACTTGGACTTTTCAGCAATGCTGAAACTGTTAG
>RJWM01004206.1:0-104021 GCA_004363535.1 Dasyprocta punctata | reverse complement strand
AATTTGGAGAAATTTAAGTAAACTGAAATTGGCCATAGAAATGCACCACTTGAGCTTTAGAGTGTTAAAATTTTTTGAGTTGGTATCTAAATATTGGGGGAATTTTACTTAAAAAATATAATTCTCAACTTCATGGAGAAAATTATCAGATCTGTTCATGTTTTCAGCAAGAGCAGCAGTTGGTACTACTGAGTAGTTTATTTTGCTTTTAAAAGTCTCCTACTTCCCTCCAAAGATGTGTGCACAGGCCCATATGCCCACTGATAGGGGAGAATTTGACCAGGAAGCCTGGATGTGGGAGGATTTGCACTTTAAGCTCTACATGGGAAAGGAGAAAGTTCTGGACCAGAATCCCTCAGAAATCTACTACACAGACTGGCTCACTGATACACCTGACTAAATCAGCATTGACCTAACAGCATGGTCACATTAGTCCTGCCACATAGGTGGTCCATTAGGGTGGGGACTGCACCTCCTGCAGACTGGGGACTCCCTCAGACCTCTGTCCTCACCAGACAAGGCATCCTGATAGCAGAGACTGTAGATTTATGTCGTTATGCTATTTCCAGAGAAAGGTATTGGCTAGGGCACATGTTATGAACAATAGGCATCCAAACAACATCGTAGGAATCTTAACCACACTGATGCCCATAGTGACTACTCCTAATGAAATATTTCACTCAGAGGCCTGGGAATTATTGGTCACCAGCCCATCACCATGGTGCCTATCATCTTGGCCAACCTATCTCAGATCCCTGCAGTCTGGGGCAAGAACAACACTTCACCTCACATCCTCACAGAAAATAATGAAATTTAATTGACCAACATGAGTTTAATTAGGAAATATATATATATGCCTCACATGTCATCATAATAGGATAATGTCCTTGTCATTGGTGGAGGAGAAAGAAAATTCCAATTCTGGGCTCAGCTTTACCAGTGACTCAGTCTCTAGGGTTGGGTGAGGCACTGAACCTATCTGAGCCCTCAGCTGCCTCACTGATCAATTGGAGATAATTGTCACTGTCCTGCCTTCCCTATAGGGAGGCTGTCATGAATCAGTAAGATAATAAGTAGAATGGCTTTTAAAAATACTAACAAGTGCCAAAATGCTGTGATGTACTATTTCAGGGCTATATTATTATATTTTCTCCCCTAGAGATATCTTTCCACTCCAAGGTCATCTAATTTGTTTTATTTTGTTTGCATTTTTCCTTAATCCAAACTCATCTTTATTTGCTCCTAGAGTTCTTAAAGCTCTCAGGGATGGCTTTCCTGAAAGATCTGAGCTCCACTGCATATGCAGATGAGGCCCAGAGTTTGAGCTGCAGACTTCCAGAGGAGCAAGAATGCCCCTCACCTGTCCTCATAGACCTGGAATGATATCAAGAGGCTCTTCCCTGGACATGGCGGAAAGGAAGAGCTCAGTTTGTTTGTCGAGTGATGAGTGAATGGCTCAGGGCTGCAGGGGGATGTCTGCTGAGGAGGGCTCAGTGGAGAAGGGAAGAGACAGGACCAGTAGAGCAGCCAAGCTCTGCTGCACGTGAGAGGGGCACAGAAATGGAGAGGAAGGGGCAGGTTAGGGAGTGAAAGGGAACAAGGCCTTCAGGTCAGTCGCATGGAGGACCTTTCAGTTTGGGCAGCCTCCCTGTCTCACATCCCTGTAATGCTGAAGCCAGCTGGGATGTGAAAATGAATTGGTGTCTACAGATAGGTTAGGCAGAGCTGAGAAATCCACACTCCACCTGCCACCTTCTAGGAGGGGTCTCCAAAGTCACAGCTCTTGGTTTCACCAAGTGGAATAAAAAGACAGTTTCACTTTTTGTGGCTTGATTTACACTTCTTTGGTGTAGGAGAGATGAAGGCTGTGGTTCTGCTCAGGTACATGTTTCAACTAACAAGAGATTCAGTTTGCAAAACAATAGCCAAATGAAGATGAAGTGCTCCCTCCCCTGAAAGCAGGAGTCTCAATTCCGTGAAACTATTCTTTTCATTTTTATTTTATTCTTTTTATTTTTATTTTAAGAGAGTAAAACAGAATAAAGCCAATCAAAACAAAACAGTGAAAGTGATACAGAATTTCAAAACAAGATAATAAGAAGTGAACAATGGCTACCATAATGTCTCTTGTTATCTTCAAAATAGTTGCCCATACCATCAGACCTAATAAAATCAAACAATAATAGAACAGAATAAAACCAATCAAAACAAAACAAGGAAAGTGATACATAACTTCAAAAACAACATAAAAGGAAATCAACAATGTCTATCATAATATATCTTTTTATCTTTGAAATAACTGCCCTTGCCATCAAATATAATAAAGTCAAACTAAAGAAAACAATAAAATCAATCAATACAAAACAATGAAAATGATACAGGACTTTAAAACAAGATAATAGGGAATTAACAATGGCTATCACCCCTGCTTTTTAGACATTTCTTCCCCTTTAACTTTCACAGTATCTACTGTACATTTTGGATTCTATTAACTCCTTAAATTTTTTATGCTAGAGAGACAACATGATGTTCACCTATGTGAGTCCAAACCATTTCACCCAAAAGCATGATCACAAGTTGCATCCATTTACCTACAAAAGCCTCATCATTATCCTTCTTTAGAGCTGAGTAGCTTTCCATTATATAAAAATGCTATGTCTTTCTTATGCATTCTATGGTTGATGGGCAAACTACCCCTACTTTTTTCTGGTTCCCTGTCACATGGAGTATTGTTTTCTCTCCTTTGACTTTCAGGAGAATTTCCTTTAGAGTGAATGTGTTTCTTGTATACTGCATATTGATGGATCTTGGTTCTTGATCCACTCTGCCTGTGTTTCTTTTATTGGTGAATCAAGGCCATCTACATTCATAGTTATGGCCAACATGCACTGTTTGTCTCCTCCATGTTTTTTTCCCCTGCCATTGGTTTCCTACTTTTCCCCTCCATTCCATTGTCTGCCCCGCCTGGTGATCCCACTCTACTGCTGTTCCTGGAACCATGGTCATTTTTATCTCTCTTTAGAATGTCCTTCAGTACTCTTTGTAGGGTTAGTTTGGTGGCCATGAATTCCTTCAGTTGTTCTTTGTCATGGAAGTATCCTATTTCTCCTTTAATTTTGAAAGACAGTTTTGCAGGGTACATCAATCTGAATGGGAAGTTGTTTTCTTTCAGGATTTGAAATACTTCACTTTAAGTTCTTCTTGAGTTAATGGTTTGGGTTGAGAAGTCTGCCATGACTCTAATGTGTTTTCCTTTATAGGTGATCTGTTTCTTTTCTCTAACGGCCTTTAATATTGTGTTCTTCTGCTGAGTTTCTGAGATCTTGATTATTCTATGTCTGAGTGTAGACTTATTTTGGTTATGGCTAGTTGGAGTGCTGTATGTCTCACTTATCTGTATGTCAGGTCCTTTACCCATGCTTGGGAAGTTCTCTGCTATTAATTCAGTAAATAGTCTTTTTATGTCATTTGTCATCCTGTTTTTTCACTGACTCCAATCACTGTTAAATCATTTTTCTTTGTGTCATCTTGCAGCTGTTGACTTGTTATTTTATGATTCCTTGTATTTTTTAGAGATCTTTTCTTTCACAATCGCTAGCTACCAACCTGTCTTCACAGTCTAAAAGTCTATCTTCAGTTTCTTTCAAGTGGTTTTGCCAGCTTTCAATGAAGTTTTTAATTTCCTAGACATCTCTTTGAGTCTGTTTCATGCATTCCAATTTTTCTCTATATTGTTCACTCAGGGTTTCCCTCATTCTCCTATGCTCCTCTTTTTTTAATCTATGTCTTCTTTAGGTACACTCAGCAACTCTTTTGTTATGTTTGTCATTTCTTCTTTTACCAGAGATATTATTTCTGACTTGATTTCTTCTACAGCCTCATGAAGCAGTTTCTTTCGTTCAATTGCCATCATCCCAGAAACTTCAGACATGCAACTTACACTTTTTTCCACTTCTATGTCTCCTGGACTTGCTCTGTTTGGGCTGGAAGCCAAAGATTGCCTTTTGCTCATTCATCTTGATATTTTCCTGGGTTCCTCTGGACAAGCAGGTTGTGGGGTCCCAGGTACTTCCCACATTGGCTACCCATCCACAGTGTAGGGGAATGGATCAGGCACCTGGGTTTCTCCTAGCGCAGGTTTCCCAGGAGGTGGTGGAGTGCAGGGTGGGCTTCTCCAAGGTGTGGCTGGCTGGTTCTCCCAGCCCACACTGGCTACATGTCCCTGAAGGTGATGGCAGCTGGAAGACTTGTAGGGGTGGGGTTGGCTGCTTCTTCTCCCCAGCCATGTTGATTACCTACAGGGGAATCTCATGAAACCATTCTTTACATTCAGAAAATGCCAGCTGTTACATGAAGCTTCTGAGGCAGAGATTTAAAAAAAGACTTCTACGGCCTCAAAACACATCCAGTGACAACAAAAGAGACTAGATGAGAAAAAGGCAGACAAGAAAGTGATGGACACTTTGACCCAGTATCCAGGAGGGCATATGGAAGGGAGGAGGACATTAGATAGCTGTTTATAATCAGCTATTTTAAAAAAAATTTTTTGAGATAGGGTCTGGCTATGTAGTTCAGGTTGGCCTTGAACTCACTATGTAGCCCAGGCTGTGCGCAAGCTCCTGGTGATCCTGCTTCAGCCTCCCATGTGCTTGGATTACAGCTGTGCCCTACCATGCCTGACCTCAGTTACTTCTTTCAAAAACCATTTTTATGTGTGTACAGGTGCATACTTATGATGACAATAGTTAACATTTTAAAATTGTTGTTTATGATCTTAATCTTAAATGTTTCAAGCAAAGAGTTAGGATGTAAGCTGTACAAGTATATAGAATGACAAGTTCTTGGTCTCCTTGAATTATTATGGGCCCCCTCTTCCATGCAGACTGCTTTGATGCCCTCCAACGTGATCCCTTCTCTTGGACAATTCTATAGCATTTGGTCTATTCCTTGCCTAAGGAAAGGTCATGTTTTGTTTTGGTCTGCGGTTAGGCAATCTTATATTAGTTGTTTCCTTCATTGAACAAATACTTATTGAGAGTCTGCTGTGTTCCAGGTACTGTTGTAGATACAGAGATCAAGACAGTTTAGAACCAATGCCCTGTGGGGTACAAACACATAAAGAAATAAAACATGCCGTGTTTCTAACATGTCAGATATGACAGTGGTATGGAGAAACACAAAGTAGGATGAGGGAATAGAGAACGTGGGGCATGGCAGGTGGTCCAGCGAGAGACTAAGAATGGGTTTGTGCAAAGTCCAAGGAAGTTGAACAAGTTACCATGTGGCAATCTGGAGAGAGTGGTCCAGCCAACAGGGGCTGCAAGAACAAAGGCAGGACCCGGCAGGACCAGGAGTGGGAGTGGTAGGGGCCGGAGTGACAGGGGCTGTGGAGAAGGGAAATGAGCTCAGAAAGATATCATGTGGGACCTCAGAGGCATTGTGAAGACTGGCTTCTATTTTAAATGAGATGGAAATATTATTAGTGGGAGGAAGTGATACGATCTGAGTACATTTTAACAAGTTTATTTACATTAAAGAGAAACTGTAGGAGACAAAGGGAGAGATGACAATGGCTTGGACCAGAGAGTCTGTGGCATATGTAGGTGAGACATGTGCTCAGGTTCTGCTGCATCCCATCACAGAGCCCATGGATCTCACCGATGAATGGAGTGTGACTATAAAGGAAAGAATAAAGTCCAGGATGATTCCAAGGCTTTTAGGCAGGACAAGGAAGATAAGAAGGACTAGAAGGGTTAGGAAGAGAGTAGGAATTTGGTGTTTCGAATTTGAGAGATCTTTTAGACACCCAAGTAGAGCTATTAGGTAGGCAGTTGTGGCTGAACATAGAATTTTGGGGAAGTAGTCAATGTAGAAAAATACATTGGACAATCATCAAATTTGTATTACTTATGTGAAGATGTCAATTTTGGCAAAAAAAAAAAATCTTATCTTTGAGCCACCATATAACCTCATAATGACTTGCTTACCCAGACTCAGTACTATGTACAGAAAATGTAAATAGATCTATGAAAATAGTCAGATGAATTTAATTGTGACGATCATACCCCCTTACCCATATACTCACCTGCATGAATGATGCAAAAGGCACAAGATCTAGGATGATGACCTAGATGAGGTCCTGTTTCTGCTACTTACAGCAGCCTGATTCTGCTGGGTTACCTGAGTGAGTTAACAAACCTGGTCTAGCTGGTTTCCTCATCTGTAAAATGGGAGTCATCTCAACAACTGTGTCAAAGGTGATTTTATGTGTGTAATGCACAACTACCTTACAGGCAGGCAGAAACCAGGAATGAGGATCCCTCTACTCCTTGGATTGATTGCTATCTTCCTGTTCATCTGAAAGACTTTGAATCCAACAGGGAGCCCATAGACTGGGGTTCAGATTGCAGAATGCCTCTCTGGGTCAGAACTACTTCTCCCCCATAGCCAAGGCACTTTTCTGGACCTCCTTAGCTCTGGTTGAATTCTGCCCCTTCTCTCATCCTACTTCACTGGTCTCCAAAGTGTCAATAGTTGTATAATATTGGGGAAAATCTAGAAGTACTAACAGATATATTAGTATTTATTTTTATCTTAAAATATAGAGAAAAATGCTCAATATTGTTGGTTGTTAAGGACATCAAATAAAAACCACAATGAAACAGCACTACACATGTACTAGAACAGCTAAAAAAATACAAAAATACAACAACAGAAAAACTTATAATATCAGATGTTTAACAGAAATAGGAGCCGGGCATGGTGGCGCACGCCTTTAATCCCAGCACTTGGGAGGCACAGGTAGGAGGAGCATTGTGAGTTTGAGGCCAGCTTGGGCTACAATGTGAGTGCAAGGCTGGCCTGAGCTACACAGTGCGACCCTGCCTCAAAAAACCAGGGCTGGGAGTTTGGCTCAGTGGCTTAAGCACCTGCCCTGGCAGACGCGAGGTTGTGAGTTCAATCCCCAGTGCCGCAAAAGAAAAAGAAAAAAAAAGAAAGAAATAAGAGCAATTGGAAGTCTTACATATTTCTAGAGAGGATATGAAGAGCACAGCTTTGGGAAGCAGTTCGATAGTTTCTTACAAACACACACTTACCATACAACCCAGTAATCCTACTATTAGTTATTTATCCTAGAGAAATGAAAATTTATGCCCCAGATAAAAGCCTTTGCACCAATGCTTATAGTAGCTTTATTAGTTGCCAAAAACTAAAGATAACCCAGCTGTCATTCAACCAGTAAGTGCAAAAACAAATCATACATCCATAGGATGGATGAAATATTACTTAGCAATAAAAAGAAACAGAGTGTGGATGAGTGACAAAATGAAAATGCAGGTGAGTTGAAAATATATTTAGATAATATAGATAGCCAAAGCCAAGAGACTCCATATTGTATGATTCCATTGATATGACATTCTGTTAGAGGCAAAAGTACAGGAACATAGAATATATCACTAGTTACCAGAGGAATTGATGTCAGAGAGACAGCAGGAGGAAATTTTGAGTTGATGCAACTATTCTGTAGCATGTGTGGTGATGATCACACTATTCTATGTATTGGCCAAAACCAAAAGAACTATGCCTTACAAAGAATAAGTTTTTAAATTTAAGAAAATCAAGATGTATATATGGCGATCAAACTCACAGCCTTGCGCCTACTAGGCAGGTGCTTAAGCCACTGAGCCAAACTCCCGGCCCTAGTTTTTTGAGGCAGGGTCATACTTTGTAGTTCAGTCTGGCCTTGCACTCAAGTTGTAGCCCAAGCTGGCCTCGAACTCACAACGTTCCTCCTACCTCAGCCTCCCAAGTGCTGGGATTAAAGGCGTGTGCCACCACACCCAGCTAAGATGTATATATTAGAAAAAAAGAAAGATTGGAAATAAGAAATCTAAGCTTCCACCATAAGCAACTAGAAAGTAGAACATATTAAATCCAAAGTCAGAAGGAGAAAAGAAATAAGACTTAAAGTACAAATAAATACTATTGAAAATAGGAAATCAATAGAGAAAACTTGATGAAACCAAAAGCTTTATTTTTTTTTGCAAAAAACAATAAAATTGATTACCCTGTAGCAAGGCAGAGAGTGAGAGTGAGACAGAGGAAAAAATTATAGCAGAAAGAAATGATATTACTATAGATCCTATGGCTATTAGAAGGATCAGAAATTAATACTATGAATAACTCTATGCCCAAATTTAATAACCTAGATGAAATAGGCTAATTCCTGGAAGACAGAATCTGCAAAAATCATACAAGAAGAAATGGATGGCCTGGGGATGTAGCTTGGCAGAGTGCTTGCCTAGGATGCATGTTGAGGCCCTGGGTTCAATCTCCAGCATCACAAGAAAGAAAGACAGAGAGAAAGAAAGAAAGAAAGAAAGAAAGAAAGAAAGAAAGAAAGAAAGAAAGAAAGAAGAAAGAGAAAGAAAGAAAGAGAGGAGGAATAGCTTATATATAGTAAAGCAATTGAACCAATAATTAACAACTATCCAAAACAGAAAGTACCAGACTCAGATGGATTCACTGGTGAATTCTACAAAACATTTAAGCATGAAATGATACCAACACTCAATAACTATTACATAATAATGTTACTTGGATGTTCAAATTCTGTCCTTGTGTCTGCAACCTCTCATTTGCTGTTTCATTATTTAATCAGGACAGGGTGGGTTCTGCCTCAATGTCCTATCACATGGAAATTTCTTTCTCGTGCAAAATTAGATGAGGCGTGACAGCTTTCCACAGCTGTTCCTTTCCCCACACTGAACCTATGGCTTCTAAGTGGGAAACACGAGAAACAACAGCATAAAGAACTCACACCTACTGGCTTGACACTGTCTCAAATTGCCCAACATACCACTTACACTGCTGGCATGTACACTTTTTGGCCAGAACTATTCAGATGATAGTATTAACAGCAAGACCACCAAAGGAGTGCAGAATGCCCCTGTGACGCAGGATTTGGCGAACATAGCATTATCTCTGTCATGTTCACTGTCCTAGCGCTCTTGTTTTATTGATTTCAGGTTTTTGTTTTTTAAATTATTTGTTGCATCCTGCAAATTTTGGTAAGTTATGTTTTCATTTTTATTTAGTTCAAATGTTTTAAATTTTTCTTGAAATTTCTTGTCTCGATTGTTATTTAAAGTCTTGTTTTTTAATCTCTGTGTGGCTTTGGGATTTCTTTTTTTTTCAGTTTTCTTTCTGCTATTGATTTAAGGTTTAATTCTATTATAGTTTGACAGCAGAAACTACATGACTTCTATCTTGTAAACCTGTTATTGTGTATTTTACAGTGCCAGATGTGGTCTATCTTGATAAGTATTCCGTATGAGCTTGAGAAGAAAGCGTGTATCCTGCTGTTTATACATGAACTAGCCTATAGATGTCAATTATATCCAGCTGACTTCAACTATGTCTTGCCCATTGAGTCTGTCCATCTCGACAGAGAGAGTCTGAACCTCCAATCGTAACAGCGGATTAACGTACTTTTTCCTGTAGTTCTAGTACAATAGGTCCCAACTACGAACATTCAAGTTGCAAATATTTACAGATACCAACAGAACTCACGTTATGAGCATTCATTGGTGTGAACAAATCACAGAAGTAGCTCGCATGTCCACCAGACACTGTCAGAATTGTGCCACTGTATGCTTACTGTACAGTGTGATTTGGGGACTTACTGTATTTTTGTGGGTTTTTTAAAATATTTAACATTATATATTTGTGTCAGTTGTGTAAAAGACTCACTTTGTCAAACTTATGAACAAATCTGACTTATGAACACTCTCCCAGAATACAGTTCATTCATAAGTTAGGGACTTACTGTAGTTTTTGTCCTATGTATTTTGTTGCTCTTTTGTCAGCGGCATACATGTAAGGATATTTTCTTGGAGAACTGGGCACTTTGTCATTATGTATTGGCCCCCTTTAGCCCTGACAATTTTTCTTGCTTTGAAGTGTGTTCTGTCTAAAATTAATACAACTACTACTCCTTGTTTCTTTTGATTAACATTGTTAGCATGGTATGTCTTTTTCTATCTATTCACCTTCAATCTGTGTTTTTCTATTTAAAGTGGATTTCTTTGTTTTAAATTCATTCTCACAAGCTGTCTTATAATTGGTGCATAGAAATCACCGATGTCTGAAAAAATTATTAATGTATTTGAATTAATATTTAACATATTTTTTACCATATTCTATATGTTGCCCTTATTCCAATCTTTGTCTTCCCTTCTTTTCTGCCCATTGGGGTTTAGATTGGCAGTGTATATGATTCCAATTTCTCTTATTTCTTAGCATGTCAATTATACTTTTTTTCCCCTTAACTTTTTGGGCCTTTAGAGTTTATAGCATACGTTTATGACTAACCCAACCTCACTTGTAAATAATGCTATATCACTTCATAGGTTTAAAAATAAAACAAGCCTAACTCTTTAAAAAATCAAGATGTACATTAAACTCAAAATAGAACAGAAATTGTAATAAATAAACCTAACTATAATTTGAATCAGTAACATTAACACTTTGAAGGCTGGTTAAAAAAAAAAAAAAAAAAGGAGTACTCTACCTAAGCCAGCAATCAGGATGTTGACTAGCTATTATAAGATTAAAGAAAAGCTAACAATGTACAAATAATGTAGTTAGTAAATGTGTTTCTCACAGGGATATGCATTAGCAATTCTGAAAATAGATACTCTTGGCTTGACCAATAAGTAAATACATTATAGATAAAGACAGCCTGGTTTCTCACTAGCAGAGAAAGAAGTTACAAATAAGGAAAAGGGGAAGACCAGAAGGAACTCTACGTGTTCCGCTTGACTCCGATTCAGAGGTGTCCACATGAACTCGTGTTTGTTTGTGGTGAAATAGACCAACATAAAATAGACCATTTAACCTTTTTAATTGTACAATTCAAGGACATTAATCATATTCTTAACATTGCACAACCTTCACCACAGTTCATTTCTAGAATATTTTCGTCATCCCAAACGCAAACTGTATAACCATGAAACAATTACTCCATTCCTCTGCCTTCTCCACCCTCTGTAACGTCTATCCTACTTCATGTAAATGTGCCTATTCTAGGTACCTCATGCAATTGGAATCATGTGACATTTGTTCTTTTGTGTCTTGCTTATTTCACTTTCTGGGTTCATTCATGTTGTTGTAAGTTTCACAATTTTCTTCTTTTTAGAAGTTGAATTATGTTCCATATATTGTTTATCCACTATCCATCTGTTTATGGACACATGACTTTTTTTTAAAAAAGATAATAAAATCCAACAAGACAAAACAGAACAAAGCCAATCAAAACAAAGCAGTGAAATTGGTACAGAACTTCAAAGCAGGATGCTAGGAAAACAACAATGACTACCATAGTGTATCTTGTTATCTTCATAATAGTCATCCATTCCATCAGGTATAACAAAATCAAAGCAAAACAAAATAGAATAAAACCAATCAAAACAGAACATTGAATAAAGCAAAACAATTAATCAGAGCAAAACAAAACAGTGGGAAAAATATTGGATTTCAAGGACAAGATAGAAGGAAATCCCCCATATTCGCTATACTGCATATTGTTATCCTCCTAATAGATGGTCAAACTACTGGTCCCAGGCCTGCAAAATCCACCAAACAGTACAAGCATTTGGTTGCTTTTTTGTACCTCAGTTGCTATCAACTCAGCCAGTCCTCTGAACCAGCTGGTTGCTTCCTAGGACGTGGGGTGGGGATAGTTGATGATTCTCAGCCTATGCACTGATAGGCTTTTGGGAGGTGCTATCTGACTTTTCTCTTCCTGGACCTTGCACAGCTTGCTGACTTTTAGAATTACATATGCAGATAGCTACAGAAGCAAACATAGATTCCTGTGTATCCTATTGGTACACACGCAAACATCCTTCACTAGCTGCAGAAGATTGGTTCCAGATCACCACACCAACCACCAACAATGATGAGGCTGTGGGATAAAAGGAACTCTTCTGTGTTGTTGGTGGGAGTGTAAATTAGTACAACCATTATGGAAATCAGTACGGTGCTTCCTCCAGAAACAAAAACTGAAATCCCATTTGACCCACCTATTCCCCTTCTAGGTATCTTTCCAAAAGACTTAAAGATAATCATACTATGTAGGAGTTCTACCAGCAAAGGGAAAATAAAGGGACACACACACCAAGGGTCAGCAAAATGGCTGCCATCTGGCCAGTGTAAGCAAGCAGTTTTATTGAGATAAAGAACAAAAAACTCACATTGTGTATGCTTAGATCATATAACTTGTTTGCTTCTTGTCCGTATGGGACCTCATGCTTTTATCTTGAGAGGATGTTTCAAGGCCTGCACTTTCTACCAAGATGCTGTCAATCGGGTATGTCTGGGACAAAATGGAGTCAGTGCGGCCTCTCTACATTTACCCCTTTTTTCTTTAGTTTAGGTGTTCTTACCACATTAGAAACTGGTATTCTAGGTATGAACATTTTGTATAGGGATGGGATGCATTGCATAAGGGATCCCATACCAATTAAACAGATAAGGACAGTAACACCATAAAGAAACATTTATTTTAGCCAATTGGTAACTGGTAACTATCCTGTAAGGAAATTTTATAATCCAGTATTGAGTCCTTGGGACACATGTATCTGTTTGGCAAGTTTTAGTGAATCATGAAGCTTCTCATTAGTGGATTTACTTTTATCAGACAAATTAAAACAGCATATTCAAGCAATTTCATTGTATCCATGATGATGTAATAGAAGTAGATAATCAATTGCAGTGCGATTATCTAAAATTGCTTGTCAGTGTTCAGTTTGTTCTTTATTTAATAATGCCAAAGTTATGGAACTATAATTAATTAGTTTTGCCATAAGATAGGCTAGTGCATTAGCATTGTGATTGGCCCTGGCTGCTAGACCAGGCACGCCAACCAAAGAAATAGCTAAAGCATAAATTTCTGCTTTGGTTAACAGGCTAATAGAAAAGTCCTCACATAGGTCAGTAAGACTAGCTGTAGACCATTTGGTGTGAGACAGTGTAGATTCAGGAGAAGGCAACAATATAGTAAGGCAGCTAAGGCAACATTTTGTGTTATGAGACAAGTTTGCAAGCATATAATTGAAGGTATACTCTTCACGTGAAAAGAACCATCCAGCAGAGAGAGGAACATGTCCATTTTCATACAATACTAGTTCATAACTAGAACAATTCCAAGTACTATTAGGAAGGCAAAAACATCGAGTACAATTTTCAAAATGAGCACATGAGGCATTTGAAGTTGCCACACAGGGAATGAACATTTTAACAGCATTATCAGGTTTTTTAAAGGTGGGAGTGCCCCAATTTGGAAAGTCAGCATACGTTATAATTTTGTTTGGAATAGTGGAGAAAATAGTGCAGTTACTTAGAGAGGTGGGGTCCTTGTATACTGAAATCAAATAGGACCTGAGAAAGTGTTTCATTTCTATCTTTTGAGCAAGACAGAAATGAGAGACATTAGCTATTTTTGCCAGTTGAACCCAAATATTGTATTTCAATCTTTCCTTGAGATTGTGGAACTCTAATGTCCCCATGGTGGGCTGTAAAACACATAGGAACAGAATGCAAACAAGCGTTAAAGAGTTTATTGTCAATTTGGTAAACACCACCGTGAGAGGATTTTTAGGAGTTGGTTCCTCTTCAGACATGTGACGCAAGTCTTGTGCAGATTGGATCAGCGCCTTTATATCACCCCAGGTCACTGGCAGAGCAGTTGTCGCCCTGGGTCGCTTCTGAGGTGGCCCGGCTTGATTCAGAAAGAGGCGAAACTGTGGAATTGAGTTGTGCAGCCTGTGGTACCAACTCATTCCGTGCAGGGTGAATGCAGGGAGCAGGAATCCACTCAGGACCTGTTGGGGATACCACAGAAGCACCCCCTCCTCCCCAGGTCAGCAAGGGCAGCAGCTCCTGCCAGCCTGGGTCTGGAGGCATACGGAGCCAACATACTCAGCCAAAGTGATCTGAAGAGAAACAGTAGAGGAGAACAAGAAAAGAGAAGTCAGTGTTGGTAAATGGTAAAACAATATCAATTAGATCAGTTCCAAGGAGTGTAAGTGCTCGAGTACGTCCTTGAGAGATAAGAAAGGAAATAGCATTGATAATGGGAAATAAAGTACTGCCGGGCGAGCGGAGTACATGTAACCATTTAACAATAAATATCTTGTTGCTCCGGATGGCAACAAAAGCTCCTGGGGGCAAAGGGCTGAATGAAAAGTGAGTAAGGAGAGAGGGCAGTCCTTCGGGACTGGATCACCATAACTGTGGTGAGTGTGTGAGTGATGCTCTGAAGGGCCTGCCCTAGAGAAGGAGAGTCAGAGATCACATCAGCAGGATCTGTGTGACACCGTAAAGCATCGAATAGAGGAGCTAACTGTTGAGTGGTCAAAGGAAAACAGGGCCTTGCCCAATTAATGTAGAGACAGCAGAAGTGGCACACTCCGGAGGACCTGGAAGTCCACCATGCGGTGTTCTGTTTGTTTGCCTGCCAAAATTTCCAACACCATCCCGGCAGAGATGCCAGGTGTGCAGGACAGAGATAAAAGCATGAGGCTCCTCATGCAGTGGTTCGTCTATCTTTTCCCAATCCTCCATAATGAGCGTTTCTCCCTTGGGACACCAAGGACAATAATCATGGATTTTTCACAAAAGTTGTACTAAATTACACTCGGGGGCAACGTGGCCTGCCTTCTTAAGGAGAAAAAGCAGTTCTGCCTTACGTTTCTGTTGTGCTTCAGACAGGGAATTCCCCATGACTTCCCAGAGGATTTTTCTGAAGAAAATGAAGTAGACATGTGTCAGGGGCCGTGTTCCACACTAGGAACACAGCAAAGGCAAGGCACTCTCCACAGCAGATGTCTCTGTTGTCAAGTCCCTGTTTGGGTGCCAGATGTAGGGGTTCTGGAAGGAAAGGGAAAATAAAGGCACACACACATACCATGGGTCAGCAAAATGGCTGCCATCCGACCAGTGTATTGAGCTTTTATTGAGATAAAGAACAAAGAAACTCATATTGTGCATGTTTAGATTATATAACTTGCTTGCTTCTTGTCCTTACAGGACCTCATGCTTTTATCTTGAGGGTATGTTTCAAGGCCTGCACTTTCTACCAAGACACTTTCAACCAGATGTGTCCGGGACAAAATGGAGTCAGTGTGGCCTCTCTACAATATTACAGTAATACATGCATCCCCACGTGTTATGGTTGATAATTGTGTCAACTTGAGAAGTTTAGAAGTTTAACTAAGAGATTCAGCAGGGAGCCAGGGTTCTTACTTTGTAAATATCCTCATCCTGTGCAAGAGGAGGGCAAGGAGATTTTGTGAGTGCTACACCTGCCCTGTGTGGGTGGCCTGTGTACAATATAAGGGAGGAAAAAAGGCTTGCTCTTCCCCACTTTTGCTCTGGCTGCTTTGGCTGGCTGCTGCCTTGAAGTGTTGCCCCAGTGCCATACCATCCTGCCTTGGAGCCAGCTGATTATGGACTGAAACCTCCAAAAACTGTAAGACAAATGAACCTTTTCTACCTTCATTTGGGGTGCCAGATATCTTGTCCCAGCAATGAGAGAAAAGTAACCAATATATCATGTTTATAGCAGCCAAATTTGCAATAGCTAACTCTTGGGAGCAGCCTCTATGTCCAGTAACAGATGAATGGATACAGAAAATGTGGTATGTACACACAATGGAGTGCTAACCTACCACAAAGAAAGATGATCTTGAGTCATTTGTAGGAGAAAGGTTACACCTTGAGACCGTAATGCTAAGTAAAATAAATCTGACACACAAGCTTAAATATCACATGGTTGCTCTTGTATGAAAAAGTCAAGTTGCAAATAAAGAGCAAAATAAAAGATGGATAATAGGAAGAAAGGAGATAGATCTTTCTCAAGTGGGAAGGGGATTGAGCAATAAAGGGAGCCTTATAATGAATGTGGTCATTTGTGTATCTAAATTGTACCAAGGCTGGGGATTTAGCTCAGTGGCACAAGCACCTATCTGGCAAAGGTGAGGTCATGAGTTCAATCCCTGGTACAAAAAAAAAAATTAAAAATAAATAAATAAATAGTACCAATAAACTTAAATTTAAAAAAAGAGAGATGAAGGGAGGAGAGAGAGGGGAGGGAAAGGGAATGAAATAAAGTATTAAGACAGGTTCTGTACATGGACCAACTCCATACAAAGAATGTAAATGTTATGTGGGGCAAACAGGTATTAAAAAAAAATTGAGACATTCAAATCTCTTATATAAAATGATAAAGTATTGGCATACAACTTGAGTATGTTCTCCTGTAAACTTTAGGCTCCAGATTACTTATAATACTTAATACAATGCACACACATCGCTTCATTTGCATCGATTTAGTGTCATCCTTAAGGCACGGAAATTTCAAATTTTGCTTTTTGGAGCTTTCAGCAACATTTTTCCCAAATACATTATCTATCTGCAGCTAGTTGAATCTATGACTGTGAAACCCATGGATACCAAAGGAAAGACTGAATATGACTATCAAGAGGGACTAGAAGACAGTAGGACCCCAGTAGCCAGAAACATATAAACAGCCAGCTTTGGTTTTCTAAATACTATTCTCCAATATGGGCAACCAGGGCTCTTAAGGAGAAACAATTTCAGAGCTGGGACTGGGAAACTACAAGATGACTCTGAGGCATCATGTGCTGGAAAGATGGGAACACACACAAAAAGTTACAGGAGCCAACATGAAAGAGCTCCTGATGGCCACAGCTAGACTATCTGAGGACTAAAATAGATAGAAAGTAATAATACTATTAAAAGATAACCATATGAATATCTGTGAGTTGGCAATGATACAGGTAAATATCTGAAGAAACTGAATAAATGGAGGAGTAAAGACATCTCTTTTAGAAGAATTTTAACTAATGTAGAAGGAATGAATAAAATAGAAAAATTACTGTTAGACTGTTATAATACTAATCACTGCAGGCAAGGTCCCTAGCAGAAGGCAGAGTGGACTAGAGTTTGAGGAGAAAGAAGGTATTGTACTCCCAACGTACCTTTCCCAAAATATTGATGAATTACAAAGATTAAAATTGTAGCTTGAAAATGAGAGGATCCAGTATAAACCACTTAAACTATTTGATCAAGGTTAATCAGTAATAAAAACATATGGGTTTCTGATGGTTCCAAAGAAGTGGACGTTGGCTCTACGGTGTTCTTACCAAAAATGTATAACCACAAGCTAAACATCAGAAAACCTTAAAGAAACCCAGACCAGGGTGGTGGCGGTGGGGAACCATCCTATAAAACGTTATGGTCATGAAAAAATAAAGAAAAACAGAAAACCGTCATAGACTTGACTAAGAGACTAAGGCAACAGGACAACTAAAAACCAAGTGGGATCTTGGATTTGATCCTAAAACAGAAAAAGGAGATTAGTGGAAAAAATTGGGGATATCCGTTATGGATTAAAAACTGGTGGTCGACTTAACACCAGTTGAATTACATGAGCATGGTGCTGCGTATAGATGGCCCAGCTGAAGAAAGTTGCCAGCATAAATAGAGACGTGGAGAAGAAGAGCAAGGCATTGTGGGTTTTCTTAAGTGTTGCTGTTTCAAGCTGTTGGTTCTCCTGGAGGAGCTCATCATGCTGGCTTCCCCAGTATAGATTCGGCCACTATCGTTGGAGGAACTCAGGACCTCGTCGCTGAGAGTGGCTGTGGTTCACTTTGGGGGAGCTCTGCTCCTCACATTGAGCATCGCTTCCTGGCTCCAGAGGGGAAGATGTGTGCTGGAGAAGCTTGTCACGCTGGGCTTCCTGACTTGTGCTCGACTGTTATCGTCAGAGGAGCTCAGGACCTCGTTGCTGTTGAGGATGGTGTGGTACTTTTTAGGGGAGCTCTGGTCCTTATTTTGAGCATGACTTCTTAGCTCCAGTGTAAAACCCTCAACCTACTGGCACAGCTCCTTCACCCAGCTGCCATAGATTTTCTAGCTTCCAACGCTGACCTTTGGCCTTCCCAGCACAGATCCATAAAACTGACTGGCATGAGTCTCTTATTGTGGGCTCTTAGATTTCCAGTAGGATTTGTGGGAGGCATTGTCATGGGCTCTGGGTCTTTAGCTGGACTCATGCAGGACATTGCTGTGAAACCCAGGCCCTTGGCTGAATATTCTGGGTCTTTAGTGTTGTGGACAGATGTTCCTGCACTTTCTTTTGTTTAACTCTGGGTGATCATCATAAAAGAGTTTTATAAATTCTGTATGCTGTATGCAATTTTTCTCCCTGTAACCCCTGACTGCAACAATATCCAAATGAAGTCTACAATTTGGTCAATAGTAGCATACTAATGTTACTCTTAGTTCTGATAACTGTCCTATGATTATGTAAGTCATTAACAAGAGAAGAGAGCTGGGCGTGGTGGCACACGCCTTTAATCCCAGCACTCGGAAGGCTGAGGTAGGTGGAGCATTGTGAGTTCGAGGCCTGCTTGGGCTACAATGCAAGCGCAAGGCCAGCCTGAGCTACATAGTGCGACCCTGCCTCAAAAAACTAGGGCTGGGGGTTTGGCTCAGTGGCTTAAGTGCCTGTCTGGCAGGCGTGAGGCAGTGAGTTTGATCCCTAGTGCCGCAAAAAAAAAAAAAAAAAAAAAAAAAAAAAAAAAAAAAAAAAAAGAAAAAAACTGGGCCAAGGGAATATGGGAACTCAGTACTTTTTTTTTTTTTTTTGCAACTTTTCTATAAATCTAAAATTATTTCAAAATAAAAAGCTTCAAAGAGAAAGAATAAAAGCTTTACTACTCTGTGTAGGTTTTCCAACCTATGTAGTAAATTAGAATAGTGGAATAAAACTATTACTCTATAAATTATAGAAATACTGGTGGTATATGTGCAAAGATATTCAACTGGTGGGAATTAATGCTTAAAAAAGATTGAGAGATTACTGTCCTTCGGCATAAGTGAGAAGTATAGTAGAGACAGACCAGGAGTAGTCAGGCCCACAGAGACAGAAAGTAGAACACTGGTTCCAGCGACAAGCGTGGAGAATGGGGAGCTATTGTCTGACAGGTATAGAGTTTCAGTTTTGCAAGAAGGAAAGAGCCCTGTGGGTAGATGGCTGTGATGGCTGCACAGAAATGTAAATATTCTTAATGCCATTGAGTTGTAAGGCTGTTTCAAGCATGTAACTGTATGAATTGTGCTGCTATAAACACGGGTATGCAACTATCGCTGTAATATGATGTCTTTAATTCTTTCGGGAAGATACCTAGAAGGGGATTAGCTGGATGGAGTAGAATTTCTAATTTTAGTTTTTTGAAAAATGTCCATACTGATTTCTACAGTGGTTGTACTATCCACATTCCCACCAACCATGTAGAAGCATTCCTTTTTTCCTGCATCCTTGCCAGCATTTGTTTGATTTTTTGATTTTCTTGAGCTATTTTTTCTGCAGTAAGATGGAATCTCAGTGTTGTTTTACTTTGCATTTCTCTAATCGTCAGAGATGTTGAACATTTTTTCATGTATTTATTAGTCATTTGTATATCATGCATATTTTACTACACTTATTAAAAAGGACTGCAGAGCTTACCACTTGTTTCTGCACTATTTCATTTGTGCAGAGTTCTTGGAGGTTGGACCTTTCTTCCAAACCAGCCTTCAAGGAATCAGGGTATGGAATACACCTGTTCTGTGAAGCAGAGCTACCAGGCTGAGTATCAGGTCACGCTGAGTTCATAGATAGGGATCAGCACAAGCCTGGAAAGGTCAGAATGCTGAAAGGAAAACTTTCTGTATTTGTTCATTTGAGGGAAACTATTATTGAGGTTTCACTGAAGATTATCTCAATTTCTCAGAGACCAGACAAGCCTGCGCTCAGATCTCTGAGACATTGTAATTCCAGGCTGGGGGTAATGTGGGAGATACACGCCCCCATCTATCCTCTTTCCCTGCCTCCCTGAGAGGACTCGGCCTTGATCCTCTATGTTCCTTGCTTCTGTGGGATCTTCCTCCAGGACTTTTGCTTAACTCAGTTGTATAAAGTTACATCGTGATAATAAAATGATCCTTATGTTTCAGAGGTTTAAAACCCCACAGGTTTATTTCACATTGTACATGTGTGTCCCAGTCAACCAGGGGTTCTTCTCAGTGCCATAATCCTCGTTGGCTCAGAGACAATGCAGCACAGCCACTTTTTAGGACATTGTGGTGACCATAGGTGTTGCTCATAGCCTTTGACATACATTGCACTGGCTAAAGCATATCACATTGCCAAGCATTAAACAGGGGAGGAATTACAGTGACCCTGCATGTCACTGGGTTCTGCGTCCATGGATTTAGTCAAATGTGGATCAAGAATATTTGGAAAAAAATTGTGCCTATACTGACCATGTACAAACTGCTTTTGCTATCAGGATTTCCTAAACAATACAGCCTACCAGCTATTTACATATCACTTACATTGTATTAGGTACTACAAATCATCTAGAGATGATTTAAAATATATGGAAGAAAGGAAGTGATCAGGTCCTATGCGAATACTATGGCATTCAGAGAATTGTTGGATTTTGGTATCCACAAGGGTCCTGGGCCCAACTTCCCGTAGACACTGAGGCAGGACTGTAATCCCTACACAAGGAGGACCCTGTTAGTGTTGATGAGTAATACACTTCACCCCTACATCCCAATCTCTCCCTCCAGAATAAGTTTTGGGTCTGGAGAGGTTACCCACGCTGCTCCCTTCCCATCCCCCACACTCTGCCCTACTCTAAGAACCCTCCTCCTCCTGGATTGTCCAATTAGGGGACTTCGTCCTGAGTGAAGAAGCCTTAGTTACTCCCCTGAGAGTTCATGCTTCTCCTCTTCCATTTGCATATCCCGGGTTGCTGTGAGGGCCTACCCTGCTCCTGGGAACAGTCTTGTGGTCTTTGATGAGGAGCACATGCGGGCTGCCTATGGGGGCCCCTGTGACTCACTGGCTTCCCAGCAGCTAATCAGCAGCTGGTGGTGAGTGATTTCCAGCCTGTTTTCCCCTCTGCCCCTACTCGGAACCAGCATCTGCAATCCTGGATGATGAAAATCCCTATAAGTCATGTGCGTGTTTAAAAGAAACACTACTGAATTTTCTTTTAAAATACTGTAAAGTAACCTTTATTTAAGATTGGTCTCTTAGCAACAGATAAAGATGTGGCAGTGGGCAGTGAGCATGTATCCACATGACTCCATAATTTCTGAGGTTTATCTGTATTTTGCCTTAACACAAGTTGCACGAATTATTCCTTTTCCATACAGAGTCACTGCATTCTTAAAATAGCCAGTTCTCATTGTGTATTTAAATTACTAAACTGTTTTTCTAAAAATCTGATGTACTCCCAACTTTTCAGAACCACTGTTCCTCCAAAAAGCAAAACCTTACTGTTTCTCAGCAAATTCCTAGAACTATAGACAATATGAAATAGTGGGTCTTGTATACAACAATTGGAATATTTGTGACTCACCAAAGACTTGCTTCCCTTTGGAGATGGGGGATTTCTGGCAGGGAGGAAATAGATTAATTCATTTGTTCAACAAATACTTGTTTTTCTAAGTAGCTTCTAAGTGCTAAGCACAATTCCAAGTACAGCAGAAGATGCCAAGGAAAGACTGACATTTGTTACTCACTGGAGTTAACAGCACAGCTAAAGGTTCCTATTTCATTTGGAAGGTGTCCTCCCTAGAGAGGTATTTTCCTGCCTCAAAACCCGATGAGGAAACAGACCTAGAGAGGAGAGATCTCTCCCAAGGCTTCATTTCCCTGTGTTGGCAGACTTATTGCACTGCACAAATCCCTGGGCAGATGAAAGTTGTTGGTACCAATCTTGCCTTGTAAACAATCTCTTTCCTCTTCATACTTCCCTTTGAAGTCATCTTCTGCAGAATGAAATCTTTCACCCATTTCTGGCCTTGCGGAACCCAGACCCTGCAAGGAACAGCCTATGGCCCCACATGAAACAAACCAATTCAGCACAAGGAGTGTCCAAGCTCAGGTTTCTGTTTGTTGAAGTTAATCCTTAGTTATTGTTCAACATTAATGTCTTATTAAATCAGAGCCAACCTTATATGGTATGTGAGTGCTGGGAAGAGTAATCACTTTGCAGGACTGGGCATAATTGTATTCTGAGGCCAGTACCTTGCTTTACCAGGGTGCAGTGGCAGTGGTAGTGGCCTGGAGCTGTTTGCTAGGACCTGGAAGGTCTGATGTTACACTGTGGTGACTGAGAAAGCCCCCAGAGAAAGGTCAGTGCCTTCTCTAGGGTCCAGGCATATGTTGCCCCAAAGGGAAGATGATTCTAATACTAATGAGGAGAACACTAAGAAATTGAGACATTTCAGGGCCGGGACTCAGCAGCACAAGCACCTATCTTGCAAGTAGGAGGTCATGAGTTCGATCTCTGGTACCAAAAAAAAAAAAAGGAAATTGAGAAATTTCTCCAAACTTGATTTGCTGTTTGGTTTCAAGCCTCTCCTATGGAATGGTGATACAC
This sequence comes from Dasyprocta punctata, assembly GCA_004363535.1. Taxonomy (NCBI): domain Eukaryota; kingdom Metazoa; phylum Chordata; class Mammalia; order Rodentia; family Dasyproctidae; genus Dasyprocta; species Dasyprocta punctata. The sequence goes on along the minus strand of RJWM01004206.1, from coordinate 81,489 downwards.
ATAAGCTTGGCTTCTTTGGAGGTTGATCTTAGACCACCCACAATTTCTATAAGAACCCTTAGGGTACACATTATCCTGGAATGCCAGTGAGAACACACATCAGCAGGGTGCCAGTGTCTCCCCAAATCCTGCAGAAAGCAGTCACTTTGGGTGTAGGGGAGCTGGGCAAACTACACTGGCTGATTTGGCTCATGCATGGGATCATTGTTTCTCCCTTTGAGGATTATTGCTATAACCATACACAGTTAAAAGTTTGCAATTTTAAGAGGCGATCTATCAGCCCAGTGCTCTATCTCAGGACAAGGTGATGTTTAAGCTGTGCTGCTGTCTTTGATGATGATGCATCCAGGCTTTCTGTCTGTCTGTCTGTCTGTCTCTCTCTCTCTCAACCACGTTGTGTCTCCTTATCTTTAAAAACACTGCTCAAAGGAACACTGCTCCCTCCTGTCTGCATTTCCTTGATTCTTCAGTTCCAGGCAGCAAAATAGGAGTTGGCTCTAATCAAGAAAGTAAAAGGCAGGGATCTTGCATTTCTTATATTCCCAGACTAGCACAGTGCCTTTCACAAAGAGGATGCTGAAAAAGTTTTGCTGAATTAAACTGAATACTTCTCCTTGCCTGCCAGAGGGACTTAATGGTCTGCCCCAGTGGCCACTTTCCACCTTCTCTCAGCCAAAACTTAACCCAAATCCTCCACCCCGCAGCTCAATCTTCTGTCCTCAGAAATAAATTAGAGAGATGAGAATGTGGACTTCTTCCCCATTTTTTTTTTTCTCTTGAGGAGGCCTCCTCTGTGCCCTCCTAGTTGCTTACTCTCGCTTGTCATTGCTTCCCACAGAGAGGGACCATGGGAGGATAGTGAGTGACAGTGTTGGGAGTGAGGGTAGAGGGGTACTGTCTGATAGTACCCCTGTGATAGCAGACAACCCACCCTCTCAGCTGGATTAGCTGTAAGGGACCTACTTTACAAGCAGGCCTATGACTGGAACCCCAGTAGGCCTTCAGTAGCTCTGTCCACAATACAGCTGATATTTTTACCCTGTCTACTGGGTTCATACGTCAGAACTCAGACAGAGGAACATGAATGTACTAGCATCTCAGTACACAAACTTAATTTGTTCTACAGTTTTGGAAAAGATAGCCATGTTTGTGTTTGTGTGGGAATGATGGCTACAGTTGTGTTTGTTATCTAATGCAGAGTTTTCAAACAAACAAACAAACAAACGCTTCTGTCAAAACTTCTGTTTGCAAGCCAAACTGTTTGCAAACAAAAGTGTTCATGGAAGCTGGGTGTAGTGGCACACGCCTTTAATCCCAGCACTTAGGAGGCTGAGGCAGGAGGGTCGTTGTGAGTTTGAGACCAGCCTGGGCTACAAAGTGAGTTCAAGGCCAGCCTGAACTGTATGGTGAGACCCTGTCTCAAAAAATAGGGCCGGAGATTTAGCTCAGTGGCCTAAGCGCCTGCCTGGCAGGCATGAGGTTGTGAGTTCGATCCCCAGTACCAAAAAAAAAAAAAGTGTTCATGGACTGAGGTACTACTGTATTAAATGCTGACTTCCTTAAGTTCAAACAGTCCCGGAAAGAAACCAAAGAGGCATTTTTAAGAACTGCCTTATGGCCCAGAGGTATACAGCAAACTGAGTACCTGGAACCTGGAACTCCATTTTGCATAGTGGCCATCCTGGCCTCTAAACCCATCCCCTGTGGCTTTATCTCCCTAGGGCCTCTTGATATATACAGGCCCAGAACTGGGTCCTGGAAGTTGCAGAATGGAATTAGATACTGTGTACAGCTCAGTGCAATTTCCCAGGGCCAAAATGAGTCAGCAGGCGGCCCAGATAAAACCCACAGCTCCAGTCACAGGCCCTTACTCGCTATGCCCACAGCCTCCTGAAGGAAAGATCTGGGCAGAGCGGGAGCCACCAGGGAGCTGGGGTGGCTCTGGGTGAGGCAGCAAAGATGAAGCGGTGTCTTAGGAACAAAGTCGGAACAACCCAGCACCCATTCTTCCTTTGTGAATAAACCCTCACTCCGCCCAGCTCTCTGGAGGTCAAGAATATTGGCCAATACCTCGCATTCTGAGCAAACATTTGCCGAAGTTGAGTTCTGTGGCCAGCACTGACACAGCCCCAGACAGAGGGCCAACATGTGTCTTAAGGATTTTAGATCAGGCTCGACTTTCAGTGTGTATACTTCCTGAGCCAACTGGGGGGGCGGTTCTTAGCTCTCCATTTCCCTGAGGAATTAATACTTGATGACTTTTGGAGTGGTGATGCATCAATATAAAATATTCCTATTAAAAAAAAAAAGTCCTGCAATTTCTGGGCCCAACATCAGCTACAAATTAGACAATTGTCAGAGGCCACTCTGTCTTTAACCAACTCTGTGATTCAGCTGATCAGGAAATCCATCATTCAGGGTGATATAGCTTAATGAACTTGGTTAACTCAAAGCTGTTGCTTCTATGAATTGATCATTTCCCAATCTTTATAGAACATCCCTGTCAAGCAAGCCTAACCAATTCCCTGGTATGTCAGAGGTATTTCTTTTCTTTTTTTTTTTTTAGGGTTGACATACAGTTTATTGAATTAGGTTTTTCTATTTATGACTGAGATCGCATCTACATACTACACTGCTAGTATGAGTATATTATCTCTAACAAGCTTAAGACTTAGGATGGTGGGCTCAGTTCTACACACACATTCATTGTTTTAAAACAGTAGTACGTACATTATACTTGTCCTATAAAGCCAGCTTTGATTAAAAACTACTAGTTTCAAAGACCAGTCTGATTTTGAAGATACACACTGTGTGTTATAAAATTTATTTTCGCTGTTGCTATCTTACTGGACTACAATATGTATTCTTTAATGACACCCATGAAAGGCACCATGGCTGGCTCCCTGACTCCTCCCCAGCCTTTGGTCAAGAGTTCTCCATTGTAAAGACAGAAAGGACCTGGAAATCCCACAGCAAATTCTTGTCACTACTCGGAAGTGACAGAAGCAGCCCCCCAGCCACTTTTATCCTTCTAAGCTACACAATTTGCAAATGGTTCTGAAAAGAGAACCCTGACCACCAAACTGAAAGCCTAGAGGGATGGAGCGTCAGCTAGAACTAAGGAAAGAAAGCCATGGGTGAAGTGGATGAAGTTGCTCCACCAAACACTAGTATTAATGTGCTTCAACCCCAAGGAGCTCAGGAGCCAGCACCCCAGACCTGCTCAGTCCACCTACAAGCCACACAGGACTGTGGGCCCTGGCCTTGGCTCTGCTAGGCTTAGGTGCCTCTGGTGATGACGAAGACATAGGCAGGGTCCCTACTCCTCTGGCACAGCACAATGCAAGAGCACAGCATGCTGAGCAACGGAGTGATCGCAAAGGCCAGTGCCCCCCTAATGACATGCATCACAACCTGCAGCTTCTTCACAACCTGAGCTTTACAGCCCTCGGCCTTAGCCCTTGGTCGGAGGGGTTGGCCAGGCTGCCCCTACAGTTTCTCCCGGTCTCTCTGCAGCAGCTAAGAGGGACACTCTGGTTTGGGGTTTCTTTGAACCACTCCGTGTTTTCCCAGTCTGAGTAGTTATGAATCCACAGCAGGGCAGCCAATAGCCAGACTGGCAGCATCAGTATTGAGTCCATTAAAACTCGGTCTCACAGATTTTCTAAATGTTGTGGTCAACCTCATTTCCTGAGTCCACAGCGGCTTTCCCAGGTTGTGGTATAGTAGCTGATGAGTCTAAAGACAAAAGCAAGATTCCGACAGTGATGTACTCACAATAGCGAGGAGCATGTATACGTCTTTGAAGAAGTGGCCATGGTTTGCCAAAGTGACCAAGACGTAAGTGCCCATGTAGCACAAAATGTCAGCTCTCCACAACCCCCACCCCCCACCTCCTCCCACCCCTGCCCCAAAGGGTAAGGCTGAGGAAGACCAGCAAGATCTTCCAGGAGATGATGCCACACTGGCCCACATCGCCCCGGGCCGTGGACCCCCACCAGCTGGTGTGGCAGCAAACAATGGCACCAGCCCACCCCCACAAGTGGCACCTGCCCTCAGCCCCACCCAGCAAGCACCACGCAGCCTCCTGGAAGCTGCCACAACCTGCCCCTTTCTCTTGCTAGGGATATTCCAAGATTTCTTGGGACTTTAAAGTGCTCTTGGGATGTCCATTCTCACTGCACAGACCTGTTGGTTAAGAGAGTATGGGAGAACCCAGGGCATTTAGCCTAGAGAAAGGACTACTCATCCCACAAATACAAAGAGGGCTAAAGCACATCCCAGAGAACATGACAGTGTCCTCTGATGGAGTGAGTTTCCTGCCAGGGGATGTTAAAAAGAAAAAAAGAGATAGCATAGCATATATATCAGACAGGCTGTACAAAGGAGAGTTCATGTTACGCCTGAGACTTGGTGCCTAAGCTGTTCATACCTATGGTGGACTGAAAGTTTGTGTTCCCACAGAATTCAAAGGTTGAAGCCCTAACTCCCAATAGGATGGCATTAGGTTAGCCAGCAGTGCCAAGGCTGGTGTCCAGGACATTCATTCAGCAAACCTCCAAGTTATTATCAGAGGAAAGAAAATATGAATCTTACTGTTTTTCCTTATGTTTATTTTACTTTTAATCTTGAAGTACCTTAAAGTTACAGAAAAGGGAAAAGACTAATGCAGCCAGGCCCTGTATATCCACGGCCTAAAATGCAAGCTGAGATCTTAACCTTTCAAATTTGCTTCCCATCATTTTATTTTGCATGAAATTACCATGTCACACAGTTTAGTGCTCTTATAGCAATGCCCCAATCCTATTCTTACATCTGTATCCCTGTAGTTTTCTCTTTTTTGCCAAAATTCAAATGATATAATTCTAAAATGACAAACTAGAGACCAGGACACTAGGGTCTTTTCAGTGCATGGGGCCATTTAGGGGATCTCTGGACTTGCACTGCAGCAAGTGGCCACTGCAGACCTCTGCCCTTCTTCAACAGGGAACACAGCAAGGCCTGCAGGAGCTGTTTCCTAGAAAGCCCCACCCAAGCTTCCTACAAGCCATTGTCACACTGGGAGGAACACACCACCCCTGGCTCACAGGGGTTGCGTCCGGGAAGTGGGGCCCAGGCAGCCTGGCAGGGCTGCCCTAGGAAACACTGGCCCAGGAGTGACACGTTCACCCCTGGCCACACCAAGCGCCTGCTGAGCCACAAGGAGGGAGACCCAAACCAGGCCTGTATGTTTGCAGGTGAGCTGAATTCACTTGTTGGAGCCAGCCTGCCTACCTGCCTTCTTCCCTCCTTTTCATCTATTCATTCCCTTCATCCTCCTTGAGATAGTGTTTCCTACATGTATGTACACTTCTTAAAGGCATTAGAGCTACAAGGATGTGTTCACCTTCTATGCACCCACTCACTCAAGGATTCACCCAAAAATAGTTATCTGGCATCTACCAGCACCAGGCATTGTTCTAGGTGTTGTGGGTACAATCGGAAACAACATACAGATGTCCTTGCCTAGCTGGAGCGCATATCCTAGCAGAGGGACAGACAATGACCACTAGACATAGTAAGTCAGTGTGTCACATGATAGTTGATAAGTGCTGGGAAAGGAAGGAGAGAGCAGAGAGCAGGGTGCGGAATCCATGGGAAGCTCAGTGGTGAGAAGGGCCAGCAGGCACCTGGAGAAGAGCATTCAGGAGGAGGAAGAGGGTGCAAGCCCTGGCGGGAGCTATCTGCCAGAGGGTGAATGTGCAGAGCTGGTGTTTTTCCTAGCTCTCAGAGTTCAGCTGCAGAGTCAGCGCCAACAGACAGCAGCTGTGGCTGAGCTCCACTGTGCTCCTTGATCTACAGGATAAGATGTGTCCATCTTAGAGTACTCAAGACATCCCCATTATCCTGACCTTGTTTATCTCTCCAAATCTTTCTCAACCTATTCTACTAGACTTGGATCCTGCAGCTGGGTGTAGGACACATGACTCTGTCGGGGTGCTGGGCTCAGGCACAGGTTAACTCATGGGATACAGCACACTTTCCCCCTACCTGTGCCTTCCTGATAAGCCCCTGCTTTTCCTTCAAAATTCTGATCAACATCACCTTTTCCATGGAGCTTTTTTATCACTTCACCTTGAACATTTCACCTCCATGCTCTGCTTATTATAACACCCGGCACACACCTTGACTAGCAGATGTCTGACCACACTGCATCTATGTGTTGACCCCATCTGCAGCCCCACCATCCTCCACCCACATCTGTGTCTTCAGCATCTTACACCTGCTGAGGGCAACGTAGATTCTCAACACAGGTATGCTGAGGGACAGGGTGAGCAGTGCTTGGCTGCTCTGGTCCCCCGAGAGGCCCCTGCAGGCCTGTAATTGGCAGTCTCTGGGCTGCCTTTGCTATTTAACAGACTGCATTCATAGCTGTGGACTTCCAGGACACAGATTTCCTGTAGGCGAGGGGCTGGTGGGGAAAAAGGCCCTTGTTTTAACCATAGAAAATGGCTGGTTTAGGGAGTATTGTTGTTGGAGAGAATAGGAGGAGCCTCCCTTCTCCCTGACTCCACCCCTGCCCTGGGTGCCAGGCTGAGCTGCCCACACAACTCCTGGAAACCCTGGTCAGCAATGTGCTTCCTCTCTCTCCTCCAGGGACACCCAGCACTCCTGGGGTAGTGGCGCTTTGGTAGGTTCTTCCAAAGAGTGGCTGGCTGGCTGGTTTATCACTACTCAGCCCAAATGCCGCCCTTGTCTTCCTGCAAAAGTCCCTCACCACTGTCCTTTCCCCCTGATTTCCACCTTTGCAGTCTGAACTCCTGCTCCTGTCATGTCATCTGGGTGACACGGAATGGCTCTGACTCAACATTTTGTCTTCTACTCCGGTCATGACAATATCTCAATCACTTTAGAAGCTTCTCTTTTCCCAGTCACCTCTTTGCTGAGATAATGCAGCCTCTCGTTGTCCAGAGGACAGGGTGCAGTCAGCCTAACTTGGTATTCAGGGTTCTCTGAAAACTGACCCTAGCTTTCTTGTGTGTGCCACACTTTACTCCTCCCCTTTGCCAACCTCTTTCCAAGACTCTGCTCACTCTCCCTCTAATACTGTCCTAGCTCTGTGCTTTACTTGTCCCAAAGACTTTCCACTGCCCTGAACCTCTCTGCCCTAACTATTCTGTATGCAAAGCCTGCTCACGCAATCCCAGATCTACCAACTCTGAGACCTGTGTCCCTCATGTTTATTTCTAGTATAAGTCATTTAATAATGAGTTAGATGATCAACCTTGAAAGTTTTAAGGTCCCTCCCAGCCTGCAGTTCTGTTCTACCATGTGTTTTTGCTGCTATTTTTATGTTTGTCTCAATTTTCCACTTACATAGTAAGAGACCTGAAGCCCAGACCTCGTCTGTATCAGTCTTCATCTTCTGTATCAGCATGGGTTTGCCAATGACACATGCTGGTCTCACATCCCCAGGTATGTCTGTTCTCAGTGGTTTCTTGGGCAGCTCTTGGAAGCTGGGGCTCTGATGGGAAGCTGGTAAAGATGTGTACAATGAGGATCAGAGCTTTGAAATGTTTATCCTTTGAAGGGAATCTACATTGCAAAAGGTACCTAAAAAGAGCACTGCTTAAGTAGCTTTAGTGGTGGGGCTCTAGCTATCAGTGAGGGAAGAATAGTTGGCATAGAAACCCTAATAAGAGCCATCTCCCTGCCTTCTTGTCCTGGGTATTCTGCCGGCTGTAGAACAAGGGACAGAAGAGAAAGGGACCATTTGTAAGGAAACTTACCTCTTGCTCCTTGATTCTGTGCAAACCTTGCCTCCAAAGTTGTTGTCCTAAGAGAAAATCTTCTGCAAGGGTTGTCAGGTAGAGGGAAGTAGGTGTCATTCCTGCTCTTCTGTCCCTGGTCAGCATGGCTTCCCAGAGCTTTTGCGGGTACCTTGCCCAGAAGGAAGGGCTATCGGAAGAAGCTAACAATCTTTTGATCCAGCAGATGCACCGGGGAGACAAATGTTGCTCCAGTGAAGAAAGTCAATGCCAGAAGACTGTCACTGGTGAACAGGATAAGCAGGACCTGTAATCCAAGCACTCAGGAAGCTGAGGCAGGAGAATTGCAGTTCAAGGACAGCCTGGGCTACAAAGCAAGACTCTGTCTCCAAATAAAACAAAACAAGAAAGATGGGTATGGGAACAGGAGAGAGAGGGCAGGGTATACCTACATTTATTCAATACTTATTATCTGCCAGGCATGGTGTTAGTCTCATCCACATGTGTGACCCCATCTAACCATCCCCCAAACTTGTGAGATAACTTCTTTCCCAAAACAGTTTTTTCCTTCCACACCCGGGCCCCATTGTCATTTTTTTCTTTCTCTTTTTTCAAAGTTCTGGTCATAAAGTAAATGTTCATTATAGACATGGTATATAAAAACAAAATAAAAACATATGAACAGAAAAAATCATATGATCCATGGCCATACTGTAAGAATTGTTTGTATTCAAGTGTATATATTCCAGGTTTTGAAACTCAAACATATTTGATATCACACTGCTTATACAGTGACCTATTGTTTGTTTAATGACTTTTACAACAAAAATATTTTAATGCCATTAAAGAAACTCTTAGAAAGCATCTTTTGTGCTTTCTCAGTGTCCCAGTGAATATACAACTGATTTCCTAGCTGTTCTGCCACTTCTGGACATCCCTCTATCTTTTGAAATAATGGTTCAACAACATCTTTGTACCAAAGATGTTATCTTTTGTTGAAGTTCTTTTTTTTTTTTTTTTGGACTGTCTTTATGTGATTTTAAAATAAAACGTATCTGGAAGGAGAGGAGATGATTTGGAAGTCTGCTGGCTAGAGTCATGCCAGGCCAAATGATTCCAGTTATCAGCAGTAAAGGAGGCAGAAAATTCTGAAAGTAGATGGTCAGGGCTCAAATTCAGACCTCTCCAGTCCAGCCTGTGACTTTTTTTGTTCTGGAACTGGTGGTTGAACCCAGTGCCCTCACACTGAGCTACATCCCCAGCATCCACACACTCTTTTTTGGAATAGAGTCCCACCCATTAAGTTGCTAGGTCCCCACTGCTTCTTGTCTCCTGAATGGGGACAGAGATGGGATTTCTCATAGATTGTTAAGATTAAATGAAACAAGTTAGAAGAAAAGACTTTGAATGATTTCACCATAAACAAATGAAAAATACTTGAGAAAATAGATGTTTACCCTCACTTGAACACTATGCAATCTTTACATGCATCAAGATGGCAAGGCACTCTGTTGATATGAATAATTTTGCTGCTTTTTTGATTCTTTTAAAAGGGTAGGTTTGAAGAAGAGGAATTACTGGGTCAAACAGTGTGCTTTTAATTTTAAATAGTATTTTTAAATTTCTAATTTTAAAAGTAATGCTTATGTGAGAAATTTGAAAAATAGAGAAAACATAATACATAAACTTTTAAATTACAATTATTAACATGAAGAGGGGAGTTATTTTTTGGCATTTTTTCTAATAGAATATATGTATAGAAAGTATCTGCATAAAATTGGGATTATTCATTTACAACATTGTATCTCATTTACCAGCAATCATGGTATTATTATATCATTACATTGGTGACTTAGTTCACAAACTTGATTCTTTCCACAGTTCTGGTTGCACAATGAGTTGGATGAGAATTGAATCATATTGAATATTGACCTTGTGGGAAGATTTGATTTGTTTCTTGTTCACTTAGTTTGTGATCAGAATTGTGGAGAGACTTGCGTTCGTGAGCCAAGGTACCACTGTAATTGTCTTTAAAAATATTTTAACAGTTTTATAATTCCAAGGATGCACAATTAAGAATTTAGGCATTCTTTTTGCTCATGATTTTTTATATTTGCATTTCTAAAGCTTTCCAATTACTATAATGAACATCTGAACATTGTAAGTATTAATTTTTGACCTCAATTTCTGATTATATCCTTAAAACAGATTCCTAGAGGTGAAGTTACTAGATCAAAGTCTATAAGCATTGCTAAAATTCTTAGTAGATAGTGACAAACTTCTAAAAACTGCTCCTAAAAACCAAGGAGACGATCCATTTTATATACCCTGGATGATACTAATTATTATAGAGTAAAAACTATAGTAAGTTTTCAAAGGATAAATGTGTTGTCTTGGTTACTTTTCTCTTGTTGCTGAGACAAAACACTTGACACCCAAAATTAGGGAAGAAAAGGTTTACTTATCTTACAGTTTTTGGAGGTTTCAGTCCGTAATCAGCTGGCTCCAAGCAGGGTGGCATGGCACTGAGGCAACACTTCAAGGCAGCAGCCAGCAAAAGCAGCCAGAGCGATAGTGGGGAAGAGCAAGCCTCTTTTCCTCCCTTATATTGTACATAGGCCACCCCTCCTCCAGGGCCAGTGTAACTCTCACAAAATCTCCTTGCCCTCCTCTTGCACAAGATGAGGATATTTACCAAGTAAGAACCCTGGCTCCCTGCTGAATCTCTTAGTTAAATTTCTAAACTTCTCAAGTTGACACAATGTATCAACCGTAACATGTGCTATGTCTTTTCTTCTTTCCTTTTCCTTTCTTTTCTTTTCTTTTCTTTTCTTTTCTTTTCTTTTCTTTTCTTTTCTTTGTGTGTGTGTGTGTGCGTGTTTTGCTGGGGATTGAGCCCAGAACATCACACACACACCACCCCTGAACTACACCAGTAAACACTGAGTTACAACTCTAGCCCCTGCTTAATTTTCATTTTTATTAGTAATACTACTAAACATATTTTACATGCTGTTAGCTACTTGTAGTTCATTTCATGGAAGTGTATATTTTTGTATTACCACATTTCTTATTGTTTTAGATGAACTCTATGTTTGAAGCATATAAACCCTATCCCTATTATATTCATTCTTGAAGAATTTTCCAAGTAGACCAGAAAATTATGACTCCATGAAGGAAGTGAATTATTTAAGATCAGCCTACTAAGAAAATGATCAAGCAGAGATTTGAACTCAGGTCTGATTGGTTCCAGAGCTCTGATAAAAAACAAAAAGCAAAAACAGGACAAGAAGAAACAGTGACACTGTAACAGTAGCTGTAACAGTAGCTTAGGGGTGGAACTTTGAGCATATTCACTGGGGCGGCTAGAGGTCAGCTATTGGAGGGCCTGGGGTCACTTACAGAGGAGGAGAAACAAAGGGCTGAGGCGAGCAATGCATCTTACCATCATTGCCTTCAAGCTCCAGGATGTCCCTGCATCGTCACCTTTTCCATATCCCTTCAAAGGACAGCCTCCATATCTGCCATGTGTGCAGCAGCACAACCTTTGATTTGGCCTCACCTCTATATTCCCAAGGCTTTGAGGGGGCCCCTTGTTATCTCTTGCATATTTAGGGATGGTTGAGACTCAGAGGCAATAACCTCAGCAGAGTCCAGAAGCTAAGGACTCTTCGATTATCTTTTGTTACCCAGTCACATCGATTCCACTCCACAATTTAACTGGTCCTTGCTGACTGGCAGGGAAAGAAGGAGAAAGAAGAGGGAGAAGAAGTAAAAGACAAGGCTGGATTGCTGATTCCTTAGGTCGGATGCACATGGCTTCTTGGCTTCCTTGCAGTCCCTCAACATCTGTCTCTCTCCACCTAGTAGAGATTTACACTCAGAGGGGGTCCGGGGACTTAGCTCAGTCATGTAAGCACCTGCCTGGCAAGTGTGAGGTCTTAAGTTCGATTCCCGATACAAAAAAAAAAAAATTCTCTTACATTCAGAGGGTTCGATAAACCAAGCACAACTGAAAGAGATCCAAGTGTTGTGGAAAAGGCCTTGATGCCCTCTTCCCTCTGCCAGGAAAGATAGGGGATAGAAAAACAATAAACCTGGTAATTTAATCTCACATTCTGGGAGGTGCTGTTTCTGGTTGGGCGAGGTGGAATAAGGAGGAGGAAGAGGAGAGGTCCCTTGCTACTTGCCTTCCTTGCTCTCCCATGGCTCCATTTGGATCTGTCCTTCAGGAGTTCGGAAATGACTACAAATTTATCTTTGCAGTTGATTCACTGTGGGGAATGATTGGAAACTCTCAGACTTGGGGAAGCAGTGGCGGAAGGGTAGAGATGCTGCGGTGTCCTGAGAAACGGAGAGAATTGTGAAGTTCCGCAGGTTGAAGAGAAACTGGACCCAAACTAAAGGAAAATGACCTATAGGAAAGAATGAAGGGCACCAGCACTCAGGCAACTTTACGAGAGTCATCTTTTCAGCTCTTAATTTATTTAAAAGACAATTATCCAAACCAGTAACAACAACAGCAATAATAATGGGGCTTATCCTCAGGAACAATATTTATGGTAAGAGTAAAACGAAGGATGGGGTGATAAAAGGGCATTATACTAGCTCAAGTTCTTATATATGAATCTAAGGTAGATGATAGTAAATTAAAGATGTATATTGTAACCCATGGAGCAAACAGTTTGAAAATAATGAGATTTAGCTAAAAAGGGAGTAGAGGTAAAATGTAACACTAATATTTGATTGATATAAAATGTGTGTGTGGGAGGGGAGGAAGAGCCAAAAGGACAAATAGAAAATAAATAATGGCCTTTATTAATTATAATACTATCCAGAAAGGGACAAAATGATGTGCTCTCTAGAGTGCTTCTAACCTTAAGTATCTCTTTTAGTCCGAACCCCACTGCCAGTACGAGAGAGGTCACTTTAATTTAAAGGCTGTCTAGGGGGGAACTTGGACAAGGTGAGGCCCGATGGTTCCTGGGTCAATGGGTGGCTGATAGAGTAGAAGGGACCATGCTTATGAGGTTAGGTTTCCAGCTGAGATTAGAGGGGTAGGGTTCAAATGAGAGATTTTAGTTGTCACAGTCAGACCTAGGATGAAGGCAAAGATTGGCGTCTGAGGCTGCTCCAGGTGACTGGGTTCCATTTGATGGGCAGTTCTGGAGGGCGGAAATGAGCCGAGCTCAGAATGAGGATGGAAGAGCTGACCCAGGAGAGCTTCTGCAGTCTCACGCTGCCACCGACCCTCCATGTCAGGAGTACCGTTTCCCATTGCTAAGGGCCTCTTTTCCCTCACTCTCAGGCTGTGGGGAGTCAGCAGGGGAGGAGAGAGCATGAAAGCAGCATGGTGTGAAGAGGGCAGAAAAGGAGCCGGCAGCCTGGCCAGGTAAGCCGCCTGGATGGTGCCTAACTCTTATGGGAAGCTATCCGAGGCTGTAAGCTGGGAAGTGACAAGTGACATGGTTTCAGGGGAGGTCAGGAGACCACTGATGACTCTGGTTGCTCTGTGGAGAATAGCTTATAACAGTGACAAGAGAAAATCAAATAAAAAAGACAATGAACTAAGAGATAAAAGCCCTGGATTCCTCAACAATTCCTTTGTGATCTTGGGAACATCACTTAGCTTAATCTATCTGTAAATTTATCTAGTTGTAAACTATTATACTAATATCTAGGCTACTTTTGTCACAGATATATGGTAGGAATCAGTGATAAAGTGCCTTTAAAAAGTTACTTTTATAGAACAAAGGGTTATAAAAAAGCAAAGGCTTTGGTTATCTGCTCTCTTCCTCTGTGTATAGACACTTGCTAAATTCAACTAAGTGGGGTCTGTATGATGGTAGCTTGAGTTAATTCTCTTTATGAATATTGTGGTTTCTGAGACATCACTTATACAATGATTAGTTAGCTAATTTAGTTAATGAAGCCAAACTCAACTAAGGAAATCCATTCTCAGTCAGTTTCTTTTCCTCATTTTCCAGGCCAGGATAGCTTTTAGTGGAGTATTGCTGATCACCATTAGCCCCAAGGGTTCCCCACCACTGAGGCATCTCAGCCACTTCTGGTTTCAGGGACCCGCTTCAAGCCTGGCTGCACTGCTGGGTTTCCTCACTCAAGGCAATCAGAAATGTGGATTCAGCAGGAACGCCTGGGAAATGTTCAAGTGTTAGTTGTTGTGTTGCTGTTGCTGTGCTAAAGGACAAGTATGCCCATTGACAAGGGATTGAGAAATACAGCCTGTGGCACATCAAGAGAGTCACAGTGTTTAGTGTTCCTCCAGCAATAAAGTCAACCTGTGCTTAGCCCAGTCCCTGTAGGCAAGATGTAAATGGAAGGGCATTGTGCTTAATCACACACATACCCAAAGCCAAATATATGCAATCATTCTCACACAAAAAAATGTAAGAAGCTGGACACTGGACTAAAGATGTAGCTCAGTGGTAGGGTGCTTTACTATCATATGGGGGGGCCCTGGGTTTGATCACTAAAACCAGAGAGAGAGAGACAGAGACAGAGAGAAACAAAGAGAGACAAAAAGACAGAGGAGAAGGGAGGGGGGAGGGGAGGAGAGGGGACGGAAGCAGAGGAGAGGGGAGGGGAGAGGAGAAAAAAAACAAAAAGCAAAAAACCAGACACCATCCACAAGTACACTTTCGGTGATAGAATGAGTGATTTTTGTGCCAAAGCACTGTGTATGAATTGAAGCTCACTAGGACTCCACAGCACCCTTCTCAAGTTGGGGACTTCACCCCATTTTACAGACAGGGAAGCTAAAGTTAAGAGAAGTAAATGAATGTGTCCAAAGCTATAAGATGAACTGCAGAGCTAACAGTTACCCCATGTCAGTCTCGTTAGTGGGCTCTCCTGTCTGCAGGTTTATGGTCCTAAACCATTTGTTGTACAGTTTCTCTTTCCATGAGGCCCAGAGCCCCTGACATCCTGGAAACCCCTCAGGCCAAGGACAAGTGAGGACAAACTCAGCTGTTGGGGCTGGTTTGTCATTCCATCCATCAGAAGATATGCGAACAATCAGCCAGCAAATATTAACTGAGAGGTTGGGCCAGGCAGGCAGGAGGTATGCATCCCTAGGAGGAATTCAAGAGCAAAATTCTATCATGCCTGAGCCTAGTTGGGGGGCAGTGACCCTCGCTGAGGGAGGAACAGACTAGGGGCTGCGAGTAAGGGAGTACAGGAGGCTGCAATGTGGAGAGGGGTGGAAGAGACCATGCCATGAGCTCAGCTGCCACCATGAGGATACCGGGGGCCTGAATGTTGTCCTGCCTGGGGCCTGGGACTCATGAGCCTGGATCCCTCTGGGGCACAGGAGAAGCCCAGGCAAGGGCCAGGGAGCAAGCCCAGCACAGCCTGCACCTGCATATCAGCCTTTTCCCAGCTAACCCAGGCACAGCCCCTGTCCCCTTGTGTATTTCCCCCCCAGATCTAATGATAGGTCGAGTAACCTAGGATGAGTAACCTAGGCTGCCAGTGCCTGGGTGCAGCAATGGGGCTTGCAGTAAAGAGGACCTGGGAAAAGAGGGAAATCAGAGGGAAGGACAGATTATTATGAAAAGATGGGGGTCGGCTCAGTGCAGTGTCCTCTGGTGTTGGGCCGGGCTGAAGAATCCTGTAGGGTGACAAGGTGACTGGGTGTGGGGCAGGAAGGGCGGGCAGAAAAACCTGCCCTTCCTGTCAGGTGCCCTCTCTGCCTGCCTGCCTCTCTTTCAACACTAATTTAAAAATATAACCAGAGGCTTACCATGCCCTTACCTATGGGCTCAGAGAGAAGAGTGGGGCGCTCACCTCAGCAGGGAGCCACGGGCCTCTCCACCAGACGCAAAGCTGATAGAGCCATGGCAGAGAGAAGGGAGAGGAGTCTTTCCTGACACTCACAAGATGCTTTTGAGTTTTAATAGAAACCAATTTAAAACCATCTTAAAGAAAAACTAAGTTCAAAAATGTACTGAACCTGTCGTACCTGAATGTGCAAGATTTAGTTTTTTCAGTTCCATCTGGGACTACTTTACCCTGCTCATACTTTCCCTTTGAAACTTCATGATAGTATAAAAAAGTGCCATAACAATAATGATAGGCTATTAATGACTGCATTTGTGTTATACTTTACAAGACGCCTTTGGGGTCAGTATTGCATTTGACCTTGTCCCTTGGTCTATGGGGTGGAATGATGAGAATTTCCACTTTACAGATGAGGAAGCTAGGACTTGAAGATAGTAGGCTGGTGGAGGACTTGAGCCTGAGCTCGAGATCCTGAGTAGAAACCCAAATGTGAGTTCCATTCAGGCTTTGGACTCCAGGCTCTGCCCCAACTAGTGCTTGGCAGTATCTTGTTATGCATGGACTTCTCAGCCCACAGGAGAAAAAGCCAATCAGTGTTTAAGCAGCCTGTTGCTTTCAGTCCAGCCAGGCTCAGCACCTGAGCCCATGCATGCCCTGTTCAGTCCAGTTCAAGCCCTTGTGTTTATACAGGGTCTCCCCCTTTTCCTTCTCCATCTTTTGAGGAAGAAGATAGGTTTCCTTTACCTTGGCAGAAAAGCAAGTTGAGGAACAAATGGGAAACAGATGGAATCATTTTGCTCCTGGCATCTTAGCTGCCACACCGCTCTAGTGTTCCTTGACTCCATGCCCACCCTGGTGCCACACGGAGGCCTGATGCACCACAAAATTCTTCAGCCCTGCCCTGAGTGACTGAGGTCCTCAAAAGCAGATTTGGAACACAATACCCAGCACACCTTTCCCTCCAGTTCCTCAGGAACAGTCCAGTACCATCTAGGGAGAGGAACCTCCCGATGCACTGGCTCTTTTGCAGGACAGTAATGGGAGGGGCCTTCCTAGCTCTATGACTACCATGGTAATAGAAATCCTGGTTATTGAAAACTTTAGACTTCTAGAGAAAAAAAAGATACATTGACTGGGAAGGAGAAAGGAGGAAAAGAGAAAGGAGGAGTGGAGAACAGAAAAATGAATAGACACAGAGAGCAGGTGAGGGCTGTGCCCAGGTGAGAAATCTAGTGAAACCTTGTAAGGCCTGAAGACTTGCCTGAAGTACACTCTTCTCAGCTCCAGGAGCCTCCCCCTGGCTGCATAGAGCTACAAGTAACTCCTAGGGCTTTCATATGACCATGGCTTTCATAGCTACCCATCTAATATTGCCAAGGCCACACATACCAACCAGTGTCCCCTCCAACTTTACAGTGGCAAGACAGTAGACTCTTTGCTTTAAAAGAAGCCTCCTCTAGGTTGTAATAGGACTCATAGGACTTTGGCTCTGATGCTAATACCTACTGTTCAAAATGTTGGTACAAAAGGGGCATTGAGGTTTTATAAAACTTGCACTGAATGAGAAACATGGATTCTTCTTGTGAAGGGCTAAAGGAACATCCCCAATAAGCTGACCCAAGAGGTCACACAGGTCAAGGAAATCTACACTGCATTTCACAGATGCTGCTGGAGTTTGCATAGAAGTGCTCACTTCTATGCTACACTTTGGTGATATTACTACCATGGTGGCCTCTTAATTAATGGGAACAAAACCAACGTGAGAAAGGTGGAATATTGGGACCAAAAGATGAGGGTTATGTCCCATTCATGTACAGCATGGGTGTGACCAATATTTTCAATATATCCTCATAGGTATCAACTCAGGTGTTCTGAGGATTGTACAAATCATTAAGAGCTAAAAAGCTAAGGTGGACAATAATAACTCAGTCTGTGCCAAGAGTTTGAGTCACTCTGTATAGGTTGCCACTGGTTTGGAGACTTAAAAGAGAGGACTCTGTTGCTATCCTTGGCCTGGAATGTTCTTCTTCTCCCTCTCTAAATGGAGAACCCCCGGTCACCCTTCAAGATTCAGCCAGAATGTCACCTTTTCTAGAACCATTCCCTAATCTCTCTTCCCTCCTCTTTCTGTTACCAGTCACACTCATTTCCTACTCCAAGTTTCTAGAAAAACAGGATTTTAACTTTTGAGAGGTGGTATTTTATCTATTTAGAGGTTTATCTCCCATGGCAGACTATGAACTTTACAGGATAGAGTCCTGAGCCCTTCTAAACTGACTTTCAGTCACATTGATGAGTGTAGGCTGAACACTCAAGAAATGCTGAGGAATAGAAGAATGAATGGGTGAGATGAATTAATGAAATGAAGACCCAAATGCATGCAGTCAAAAGGGATGATGCCTCCTGTGTAACAGAATTTGAAGAGGGACTTTGGAAGGCTGAACTATGTCAACACTACCATTTGATGACTTCTAAAATGAGCTGTCTACTCTTAACAGGTAAAATTAGTTTGGGATGGTCCATGGGTTTTTCTAGTACTCTTATAATTATAGATACTCTTTGAAACTTTGGCATCTGAGCCCCATTCTGTAATACTCTGATACACATGAACTCTGGGTTCTCTGCCTAGGAGTCATCCTCTTAGGGCTTTAGCGCTGGCATATTTTTTAGCTGGCAGGCATCTCTCTTCCAAAAATTACTAACTGGCTGGGACTCATTTTAATTTAGCCTAAGAGAGAAAAAATTAGAAGAGCTAATCTGCTACAATATAAAATTTAAAAATCAAGCAATGGCATACCAAGACACACCATCTAAAGGTTTGTTTTGTTTTTAGGTGTTTTGAGACAAGATCTCACTCTGTAGTCTAGGCTAGCCTTGAACTCCTGCCTCAGTCTCCAGAGTGCTGAGATTACAGATGTCCAAAGATTTTGACATGTCTGTATCTTGTGTCCGTCCAAAGATTTTGACATGTCTGTATCTTGTGTCCGTCCACTCAGGTAGGCCACTGAGCACACTGGGAACAGCTGGCCTTGCAACTTCAGGATTCATACACCATAGACTGCAACCCTCAGGGGGCGAGCCAGAGAGAATCCTCAGAGTTTAAACTCTCAGGATTGCTGAGCATTACCTGATTTTCTTCAAAAAGCAAAAACACAGGTATGCACTCAAGAGAAACACAAATTTTACAATGATGCTTGTGTAGGAACCTATTTCTTGGTTTGCTACCTGGGCAAGTACCTAAGTATGTATATGTGTGTCTATGCAAGTAGTTTTGGTACCACATCCACGTATGCTTTACAAGTTGTCCCTACTACCTAACACTAACCCTTCCAAAGGACCCAGTTTCCATCCCCAGAATGAGGTAAGTGTAAAAGAACTTATCACATTCATCAGAAATCACAAAGGGATATTTTCCACATTATTTTTCCACTATATATTGAGTGCTCATTTGATACCAGGTGCTTTGCTAGGCAATGAGGATGCCAACTGATTTTCCTAGCTGGCATCTCTAGCCCTGTCCCACTACTAACCTGCCTTGGCCCCTCTAAAGTAGAGGGGAGGGAAAGGATTAAGAGGGTCTTCTTCACTCCCTCTTTTCCCCTTTCCCCTCTTCCATACCCTCCTTTGTTTTTCTCAGCATAGGTATAATTTCTTTTTAAATTTTCTCTCACCACAAGAGGTCTTTTTCTCTTTGGTATCTTTGTGAGATTCTTGCAATTCTCCTTCTGTTCCCCACCAATTGAGGTCTTTGTGGCTTCAGGAAGGTCTCTAGGTCAGGGCCACTTAAAATTGTCTCTCAACTTCTGCCTCCAGTGGCAACTCTCCCTTTTTCTTCTGTGGTCATTTGAAGACATTCACTTGGAAGCCCCAGATGGTTACTCCTCTTATGAGTTTCACATCTGGTTCCTGAATGCCATGTATCACACTGGACCCAGGGATCGCTATGCAGATCTCTCTTCAGGAAAAAGGACATAGTCCCCCAGATACTCCTGCCCAAGGTCATAGTCCTGTTTCAGGTCAGCCAGCACCAATGACTGATCAATAAAGGAGTAGGAAGGGTCCTCCACTCCACCTTGGGACAACACTGAAGGGCCATCCCAGCTTCAGATCTCTCTGGAGTTTGAATGAGAATTTTGTTGAGGTTGTCTAGAAACTTAAAAATTTCCTGGGCCCAATCTTGCTTCCTCTCCTGATCTCCTGCAGATGCTAACCCAAGAGCACACTCCAATAAACTGTCCATGTACTTAATCTTGCCTCTCAGGGTCAGACTCTAGGGAATCCAGCCTATCCAGTGCATTGCCATGATGTAAGCAACCAGAAGTAACTTGCAGTTGCAGCCCTCCTCTTGGCTGCCACAGGCCACATGAACCAGGCTTCCAGCAGAAGATGTGCTCCTACATTTTGCAAGCTCCTGGGACAGGTTTCATGGTCTCCTGTGACCCCTGTGCACTGACCTTGACAGAACTAAGAAGTGTCCTCTCTTCCCCAGTGGTGTGGGAAGGCGACTGTCTATGATGTTGACAACTCTAGAAATCCAATTGCCAGTCCTCCACTCTATCAGTCTCTGTACTCCCTTGAAGTAGACTGTAGACAGTGGCTACAGAGAGCACACAGCCATTTTCCAAAAGCTCTTTCTTGGGTTCTACACTTTGGATGAGGGATTGATAACTACTACTTTGGAACCTCAGTTGAAATTGAGGAGTTCATTTTAAAAAGAAGAGTTCCATTTTAAAACCCTGTTACAGGACAAAGCCATTCTACTAGCCATGAAGGATGTCTGTGACCCCAGTCTCTGTCATCGTTAGCCATCCAGATTCCAGAGCAGAGATGTCATCATTTGGACCCAATGTCATCATTTTAAGTGACAGAGCACCTTCATTTCTGTTCATGCCTTCTAAGGCGTGGCTAGCATGTCCTTCCTACCGGCCATTCCTCTCACATGGGTGTTATTCTATCACTTCAGAGATCACACCCACTAGCTGGCTGCCTGTCCAGGCGAGCCCTCTTTGCATACTAGAGGTAGGCATGGCTGGGATGCCAGATTTTTCTGCTTGTTCACTCGCTCTCTACCCCCTCTTCCCCTGCCACCAAATTCTTGCCATGCCTTTTGTTTAGACTCTATGGTTGGGGGTTGGGTAGAATGCATTACTACTTAAAAGATGTCTGTTGATTTGAGAAGCCTTCCTAGTAAGTAAATGTGTATTCATCATTTGGGAAATGCAGTGTGCACTCAACTGTACTGTGTCCTCATAGTGGGAGGAGAACTCTAGTTCTCTCCTCCTCCACACTGATGCCTTGTTTGCCTCAATGCAGCAGAGCACTGTGGCCATGGACCAATGACTACTTCACTATTAGTTTAGTGACAGGAAAATAAATTCATGACTTTATCCTGAAAAAAAAAAAACCCTTAACCCTAGACTAGCAATGGAAGATGTTAGTCTCTAAGGCACTGGTAATCCAGGTATAAGAGGTGGGGAAGCTGGGGTTATTTATAACTGAATGCTAATCAATGAGCACTTAGGCATTCCAGTTACCAAAAAAAAAAAAAAAAAAAAAAAAAGTTTGATCCTTTTCTCAAGAAAAATCACAGAACTACTTTTGAAGGATAACAAATTCTGAATTTGTGGGGCCTAAAGTCACATGGTTAACAGTAGAGATAGCACATGTGTATGAAATGATCTCACAGCATTGGCCTCAAGCCAAGCCCAGAAACATGGGTTTTCTGGTCTTGGAGTTCAGGAACAGGGAGTGTGAGGACTGATTTTGTAGTTACAAAAGGAGTTGGTTTTGTTTGGAGTAGCATACAAGTGTGAGGAAAGGCATGACTCAGTAAAGCTTTCACTACAGGAGTCACAGCCTCGGCCAGATGGTCCTTCGTCTCATCTCTATTGCCTACCTCATGCTTCCCACCCACCCCCCGCAAACCTTAATGGTCAGACCAGATTCAGCTTCCTTCAATGCCAAACCCTAGCTGCCTCTCTTGCCTCTTCCTGGTCCCGTTGTGATCATGCACTGGAAGCTGGCAAGTGCTAAGGAAACAGCCCAGCCTCCCAAGATTTCTACTTCTAAATCCTTCACATTCCAATCTGACTTCCAACCATATCCAGGATCACACTGTCTGTGACTTTGACAAGACTACTGAGACCATCTTACTTCCACCTGCTTTCAGCATCTCAGCTGCTTGCTGTTTACCAAATCTGTAAGTTAACTGCTTATCTCTAGCTCATCTTTTTAATGAGACACTCTATAAAAAATAAAGGGAGCTAGAGACCCTATTGTTAAGACACATAGGTGTCTTCTTAGTGCCACAGCCTTTGTCCTCGAGCAGTAAAGGAGGAATTTCAGAGATAGGAGGAGATATTCACTGGGAAATGGGCAACTCACTCTGCTTTTAGGCAGTCTGGGAGCTTTGTTTATGGGTGCCTTCTGCTGCCCTCTGTGGCCCTAACATTAAGGTCTCTAGAGACTTTCCTCTAAATCTGGGGATCCAGCTCCCCCATCACCTTTCAAAGCTTTTCCCCATGGATTCTAAAAACTAAAATCAGCTTGCATCTGGTTTATATTCTCAGGTCCTTCTTGCAAAGGTTGTTGAGCTAAATGCTCAAAGAAGTGTTAAGAGGTCATCGAGTCTCTCAGTTCGGCTCTAAACAAGGCTGGGTCCAGTCCTTCAGGGAATTATATTGGTGAATCTCTCAGACACTGCCGAAATCCCAGACTCTTCAAAGCTATTCCCTGGGATTTCCACAAAATCTGTCCAGTTGTTTTTCTTAGTTTGGGGACCTTTCACTTATAGGGCAAAATTCCAATTACAAAGAGGCAGGCTGGACTTGGGGAATGAACTATGTTAATTTGGCTGGTGTGCTTTTAAGTGATCCTTCTCCCTCTTTTTTTGGTACTGGAGATAGGAGCCAAGGCCTTGTGTATGCTGGGCACACCTTCAGCTCCTAATTTTTTCTAAAACAAAAAAAACTCCCCAAAGCTCATTTCCCCCAGTGGCTGAAGGTTTGGGTGGGGGTGTTGTCTTGTGTTGGGACTATTTATGACTCGTTAAATACACCCAGAGTTCAAGGGCTCAGATGCAGAAAAATTTTGGGATTGTTCTTGTTGTGGTTTTTCCAGGCCCAAGTGAACTACATTTACAGTGGATTAGGAATGTGTCTACCAATTTGAATTTCTTGTAAGATAAATAAACGTGTCCACTAGGATCGGCTGGCTATCGAAGCACCTCGGCAAGTCACCCTCCAGCTTCCTAGAGAAACGCGAAATCTTCAGTTCACTGCGAAGCACACTGCTGGATTTCTAAATTCGTATGCATAACTCAGCGGCTCTAGGAAAATAAGGAGATGTGTTATTCTCTGTGGGCTCCCCCTCCCTATTCTACTTTACAATGCCTTTCCAAGGCTCCTGAAAATCGCTCCACTCCTTTTCCTGTGTATGAGAGAGGGAAATGTGTGTTTATTTTGTATTACAGTGCTGAAACAAACCATGCCCTTCCCCCTAAAATCGTTTCTGTATATGATTATAATATAAACTGGCGAGCGGTCCTAAGGAGAGGTGCGCCGAGTTTTCAGGACCCAAAGCGGGACCAACTCTTGAACCCTCCTTTTCTCAACTGACACCTGTGAGGCCTATGGGCCTTTCCTCAGACTCGAAATTAAGAGCCTCCGCTTTTCCTTCCTGAGATTTCCTTGCCTGGGAGAGTACCTAAGCGCGAGGGGGAACTACTGCAGTACACGGAGGAAGCATGTTATATACAGGTACCACTCCCCATAGTGAAAGTAATTGATAGGTACTGCAGGCATGCAGTAATGAAAAAGTCCTGAGCTCTAAGCACCTGGTAGAGCCTGACAGCCGCGATCTCCCAGGACAAGCAGGAAGTCTTCTAGCTCCTAGGATTTTCATGAAACCCCGGAGACCAGCAGGGCAGGCTGAGATCCAGTGACTTGGGCACTGGGGCCAACTCTCACCCTAAGATCACACTGGGAAGCAGTTTTACTTCAATTCTGAACTCGTCTGGGTCAGAGGTGGTGGGGTGTTGAAAGCAGGATAAGATAAGAGGGGCGGCTGCAAGATCCTCCTCCCGACATTTTGGCCACAACCAAACTTCCCAGCACAACTCGGCAAATAGTCCATGAATCGGATGAGGAGAGGGAGCCACGAACGTGGCCCTAGCTCAATTTCACTGCACCCCTCCTTCCAGACCCCTTTCCCCGCCTCATCTTCCAGTCTGCAAGGTCAGCTGCGTTCCACCCTAAGGAGCGCATAACCCAGGCTCAGATGCAGCCATCGAAATCCTCCGTATTATTCCCGCCAGACCCAAGCAGCAGGACGAGGGATGGAGGAGGGGCTCTTCTAGGCCTAGCCGCACGAGGCACTCTCGGAGCCACGGCCCTGCCCACTTCCCAGGGCGCGCGCGGGCCGGAGGACATCGGCGCAGTGCGCTCCTGAAGACCCGCTCCTCGCAGCCGCTCAACACGCACCAGGTGCGCTGTAGGCGCCGAGACCTGTCCATTTACCCGCCACCTCGCGGACCTCAAAAACAACCCGCAGATGTACAGAAGAAAGAGTCCGTGACCGGATCGCAGGGGCAGGGGGAGGGCCGAGGTCAGGCGCAGGCTGCGGCCGCGCCTCCCCATTGGGCGGGACGAAGTGGAAAGCCAGGGCGCTCCGGGCCGGCGGGGGCGGGGCCTGCCGGTGCGCCCTCCCCGCCCCCAGCGCCCAGTGCGCTCCCGCCCCCGGGGCTCAGCGCGCCCTCCCCCGGCGCCTCCCCGTGCGGGCCACTGGAGTTTTTAAAGTACGCTGGCAGCTGCGCGAGCCCGACATTCGGGAGCGGTCCGCTGCAAGGTCCCTGCGCTCGCGGAGCTCCCGCCGCAGCTCTCCTGGGGCGGCCGTACAATCCTCGGCAGTGTCCTGAGACTGTATGGTCATCTCAGCCGCCGCGCCCGCCCGGACCCTGACTCCTGTCGGCTCCGATCCCTACAGCCACTTTTATTTTTTATTTTTATTTTATTTTTAAACCCAGAAAATTGACTGCAGTTCAAGGGGAAAAGGAACTTGGGTGCCCTTCTCGCAGCTCCCTTTTCGTGTCTGACAACCTCCTCCCACTCCTTTTCCCGACCCCGCCTCCAGGTGCAGGTTCCTCCCCGTCACCTTTCTCCACCCCCTTCGTCCGCACCTAGCCGGCCGGGCGCCCGCAAACTTCCACCTGATCGTGCGGGGCGCTAGACCCGCCAGCACTAAGGAGCGCTCGCGCCCGCCCGAATCTCGGGGAACCCACGAAGGCAGCGGCTGCAGCCCCCACTGACCGACGACTCCAGGTGCTCAGCGTCTGCAGGGGCCACAGCGACAATGACAGCTGACAAGGAGAAAAAGAGGTAAGCTGCTGTCACGGCCGGTGAGGACGCTGCTCCGAGGCAATGGCCGAAATGCGCGGGACTGGCGCTACCGCAAGTGCCCCGGAGAGGCGCGCAGAGGTCCTGGGTCCTGGGAGGTGGCACGGAGGACATGGGGCAGGAAGCAGGTGCCGGCTTTGGGGACGCGGAGCTGCGGCTTCGCAGTGGAGAGTTCTGTGACGGGGTCGAGGCGGAAGAAGGTCCCCGTATTTCAGGCGCTCTTGTCCTGAACGCCAAAGTATAGCGGCCAGCAAACTGGAATATTTCTGGGTTGCTACCCTCGACTTTCTCAAGCCTTACCTGCTGGAGCCGCAGCCGCGCTTCTGTTATCCGCCAGACCTCCCCCACGGGGGGTGAGGGGGAGAGCTCTCCTAATGCGCTTCTGTGGCTGCACCGCGCCCCAAAGTAGCTCGGGGCGGAACGGGGTGCGCGGGACAGGATCGAGGAGCGGCAGGGACGCGGCCGAGGTCTCCACCGCCAGACGCCACCCACCTTTGTAGATCTCCCCACTTCCCTCACCCTGCTTCGGGACTCCTCCGGAGAGAGGGTAGTGACCTGGGTTGCCCTGCGGGGGCAGGTGTCTTGGTGTGCAGGGCGGGGATGGCGACAGGGCGTCCCCGGACGACTGACTCCTAAGAGGACAGAGAAGGGCAGCTACGGTTTGCCTGCCTGCCCTGAGCGCCTTGCGGCACTGGGTGAGAGGCACCTTGGTCAACTCCGCTGCCCTTGCGAGGGGCCGGCCCTCTCCGCGTGTGGCGCTCGCTTGACCTCTTGCTCCTCTTGTTCCCACCCGCGGGAGCCCCGCAGCGGGGAAGTGGTGCGGGGCTGGGAAGACCAAGCGACGAACGGAGGGACAGCCTGGCCCGGAGGGCTCGGTGTCCGAGCTGACTTGCTCAAGCTCGGAGCGCCGCTGCGGGACGGGAGCCAGAAACAGCGTATCTTCAGGTCGAAAGCGGCGGCTCCCACCGCAGGGCAGCGATAAGGATTTGATAAACCTGGGCGAATCGCACCCGTCCTGGCCGGGAGCCCGGGTCCTGCACTCAGGGATCGCCAAGGGGAGGGACCTGTGCGTCACCCCTCCGTCGCGCCCCTGGAGCTGAGGCCGGGTTGGGGGAGAGCTTGAAGGGGACCCTCGAAGGGCAGCGCCTGAGTCCCCGGGCCCTCGGCGCAGCTCTGAGGTCCCGTATTTTTTAAGGGCAGCCAAGCAAGGAATAACACTTTAGGATGCCCACACAGTTTGTAAAGCCAATCATAATGCTAATCCTAATAACTGAACAATCAGAAAACAAAGTTATAGTCAGCCCTTTGGCGAGAGTTCTGGGCCCTAGAGCCAGCTAGGGAACTTATGCTACATTTTATAACCGTGATGCCTATCGGGGAATGTCACAATCCTGGAGGAGGGGTCTGATGGTAATCATGACAAATGTGTGAAGTGTCAGCGTCACCCGCACACCTTGCTGTCAGGTTCCCCTGCTATTATGTGTCTCTTCATCGTCGGGACAAACATGAGAGAAAGAGGGGGAAAGTTTTCCATACAGCCGGCCGCGCCCCTCGGGTTTGAGGGCTGGCGGAGAGGTGGAGGAAGCCGGTGGAAGCGGGAAGAAAATTGCGTCATGAGTCTCCTGATTATTGGCGAGAGCGGCAGCTTTAAGAAATCTTTGCGGAGACTGCCTGTGAAATCTCCAGGAGGCCACTACGTGTGTTGCGGCGCTGCCAGACTAGTGGCCCTCTGCGACCTGTCTGGATTTTTGTGCGAAGAGTGGCAGGACAAACAGTGTGTCCTTCTCCATCCAGGGTCCCATTTTACTTTTCTCATTTGGGTTCTTTTGGCTGCAGGCTTCTTGGGGAATCAAGATGTCATTAAAATTTGTCAACTAGTGCGTTAAAAGTGTGGTGTGACACGGGGGGGGGGTTCCTGTTGATTACGCTGTCCACCAGATGTCAAAAGATTTGTGTTTCTTTTGGTTCAAGAGTAATTTCTTCTCCAAACTTTTGTAATATTCCCTCTAACGCCCCCTCAGGAAGTGGGTAGGATTATTTGGTTTCAAAACTTTCCTGTGCTGACAAAGATGTTAAAATGTAACAATAGAGAGTTTGCTTTCTAAACTACCAAAGTGAGCGCTTTTGGCTTTTGGTGGAGTGAAGGTCTCAACTAGCCATGTTCCTGATTCTAAAAGAACTAAGTGTGGAATTTCTTGAGTGTGGAGGTTGCAGAGTAGTCAGGTGAGTGTAAATGAGAGCCTTGGATAATCAAGGAGCAAAGTCCAGTCACAAAGCCAGGCTCAGGTCTGAGCACGTCTCAGGAATGGTGGTGTTGGTGTAGGACTAGTGATGAAAGAGGGATGGGAGACACTGGACCAGAAGCTTCCAAACTGTTGTTCTTTCCCATGTCAGCTGGACTTAGTTGTTTGTTTGCCAAAATAAAATCAAAGTTTATTTTTTCCATCTCTGAAGGAAAAATATTGCTGGACAGTTTTGGTTAATTGATGCATAGTTTAAATATGTATTCCTCTGGTATTTGATATCAATTTATGTTTTATTACCAAAAATGAAGTATGGCACAGAATAAATATAACACTTTGTGAGTTTCGGTATTTACATTTTAATTTATACAGCTTTTATGAGGTTCAAAACAATGGTGTGGTTTCAGGTTTTTTCAGTGTTGTTGATGATAACCTTAGGATTTTTTCATGAGGAAATTTGGAAACCATCTAGTCAAATACTTCTCCCTGGATAAGGTCCTGAGAGGTTAAAATGACTTCTGTAGACACAAGGAAAATTAGTGCTGATAAGAATCTGAACCCTGGTTCATTATGTTCAATTAGAGTATATTTTCCTATCATTTTCTTTCATTCTTTGAAATGCCTCTGGCCAATAAGGGTATCAGGACAAGTTAGAGTATCCTGACACCACAATGCATGGCACAGTGTTCTCCAAGCCACTGAACTTTGTAGAACACAGACTTGCTTTTCGAGGTACTGTAATTATAAGAGCCTTCCGCCTGCAGCAGAGGTGATTCCGGTTTGTTTGTTTTTGGGAAAAAAAAAAAAAAAACCCAGCAGAGTGTGTGCTGATCTCTGTCTGTAAACTCAAGAGAAGCAAGAGTTCGTGCTTTTAGTACTCTCCCTTTATTTCAGTTAGAAAAAGGTATCTATATAGATGATGTTACTAAACAAAACTAGTGAGAGGACGCAGGTAGGGCAGATTATTTTGTGAATTAGAGAACATTCTCACAGCGCTAGATTGCTTCTGCTCAGGGTGAAATCACATTTTCACTAGGGCTGAAAACCCTGAGACTAAGTAGCTTACATCCAATGTAAATCAGTTTCTGTCTCTCCTGTTTCTGGGTACATATGTATAGGGTAATTCTCAACTTTCTAGGAATCTGTTATGTAAAGTGTTTAGAAATAGAAAGAACCAATTAGATAATTTTTACTGCTCCAGGACTGAGTATCCAAACACATTTGAAAATACTTGCTATTATTAATTATCCCAAGATTTAGACTTTTCCACTTTTCCTCTGTCAGCTTGATTGTTTCCCTTTTCATTTTAGCTTGATGGATCTTCTCTTTGGTTTTTAGTGCTGACAGATCTGGTTTTTACCAGTACTGTGTGGTTAGCAGTGTTTGCCCCCCGCGGTCCTAATTCCTTTTACTCCACACCTAACTAACCCCACGGTGTCTGTTCTCATAATGATATTCAAAATATGAGTCAGTAAGACAAATGTGTGTTGAAGACTTCCTCCTAATTTGGATAAAATGCTGAAAAGAAGACTAGGCACTCGGGGATATGGTCCTTGCCTTCAAGTTGTTTAGTCTGATTGAGGTGGGGAGGAGGGACGCACAAATGAACTTAACTGAAAATATAAATAGCCCATAGCTTATACGCGATTTTTCTGTAGGGATCAAATATTTTGAAGCAAAAGATACGCTCTAAGCAGCGCTTCACGTAACAACCACGCACAATTATTTAAGGGTTGTGTGTGTGTGTTTGTTTGTTTGTTTGGGGGTGGGGTTCACAGAGTCCCTGGAGTCACAAAGAGTAGGTGCTGGAAGGCCCAGAGGGGTAGTTGGTGTTTGGGGGTAATGAGAGTAGAGAAAACAGACGAAGTTCAAGAGTATTCTGTATCATGAACTTTATCACCATGGACAGGCTCCCCAAATCAACTGTTTGCCGTACTTTACACACTTGCAGTGGGTGAGGGGCATGGAGGGAGGAATCTGGTAGGGCTCCCTAAGTTTCAAGGGCAGAGAGGTTCCTGGTTTGGCTGAGGGGAACAGTTGGGACAACTGTGCTTCCAGTGGCACTGAGAAGGGAGCTTTTTACCCAGACTGTAAATTTGCATCAGGGGATATTCTGTGATTTTCTGAAACTGTACCAGGTGTTACATAAGGACTTGGTTTTTTTTTTGTTGTTTGTTTGTTTTTTGTTTTGTTTTGTTTTGTTTTCCTAAAGGAAGTCTGTTCAGCTCTTACTGGCCTTCCAGCGTTGTTTAATCTGGAGAAGGCAAGCCCTTGCACTTGGCTGTCTCGCTTGGTGACTACTTTGCATTTTAGAATCTTTCTGCTCGGGTCCTGTATTTCCCAGTCCATGTCTTTTCCTGTCTTGCAGAGGGGTAAGAGGTTGGTGTGTGCATCTAGTAAGGATTTTGAGGTACAGCTTTACCTTATCTGTACCTGGTTGGCCTGTCTGTCTACCTGCCCCTGTACCCTCGATAATGGATGGAATGGAAACCAGGTGCACTGCACAGGGTTAATTTTGGTGTGATTCATTTTGTTAATGCTTATTAAAGTGCCTGTGAGAATAATTTTTAAACATATTTGAAAGTCCTTTTATTTCCTAGGCTTATGTGTGTCCTTAAGAGGAATCATATACACAGGGACAAAATAAAAAACTGAGTGCTTCATCTTACTGTGCAAGCACTGTCTTCAGAATTTTACATAGATTAACTCTTTTAATCTTCACAGTGACTCATGAGATAAGTCCCATTTTTATCCCCATTTCACTGATGGGAAAGCTCAAGTACAGCAAGGTTACTGCCCAAGGTTATAGGTAGCACAGGCAGAGCTGAGAGCTAACCTAGGCAGAGTTGTTGCCACCTTTCATACTCTCACCACTGCCTCCTCACCTTACCCAAGAGACCTATAAAACTGTTTACCACCTTGTCTGAATGTGGTAAGCAGTGCTATAAATGATAACTGCTTTTGTTGTGTTTATAATTATTATAATGACCTTTCTCTTTTGTGACTCAACCCTTATATCAAACCTCACAGTCAGAAATTGAAGATCTGAAAGATTTGGAACCCCTGGAATTTCTTATTTTTCATAGATTTTCCTCAGCTCAGACAGAAGGGTGGTTCTCTACTGCCCCTAGAAGTTCAAAGCTTTCCACCTCCCTCCCTTCACTGGTGGCAGGACTTCAATAACTACTCAACCTTCGGACGGCATTGTGCTGCAGGACCTGTTAGGAGCTCTTCCTCTGTGGCTTCTGAGGAACCATCTACCAGTTAAGATGTACAGGACTTCCTCTGGCTCTTTTGATCTTTTGAAATTGCAAGCACAGGAAGGAAAGAATGGATGGGGGGATAAAGAATAACTGTGATGGTTGCATCCTTATAGAGCCCTTTCTCTGGTGAGCTCCAAGCTTTCACAAGAGCTGGCCTCTGGCCTGTGAATCTAGAGCACTTGAAGAGTTTGGCCAGTGCTTTATTAATAATTGTACTGATGCATATCATAATAGAGAGAAAAGCCAGCTATATTGGCAGTTGTATATCACTGCATGTGTGGTGGCTGCCCATGAGTACTGTAGGTGCCACTAATAGCATATACAGTTTTCAAGTAGAGGTTGGGTGTCACTTGATGCCAGTTGTCTGTTCCTGCAATTAGAAGACACACAACTGATCCAAAAGCATGAAGTTCAGGAGAGTGTTGGGCTGCTTTGAGATCCCATAAGCCAAAGTGGCAGGTATATAATAGCCAGAATATTAACTATTAATCAATGGCTTTTCTTCTAATATCTCAAGAAATACTGCTTTGCTCAACTGCCTCACGCTATTTCCAGGGGCCACTAGCATGTCAACAAAACTCCTGTTTTATGGTGTCACCACCAGAAACTTTACATTTACCAGGAGGCACATTTTCACCTCTTGACTTGGAAAGAGTCTTCAGTTTTAAATTATGAGTGCTGGTAATGACTGCAGACAACAGATCCTTTTCTCATGTAGAAAAATACTAAGTGTAGCTTGTCAATAAGGGAAGTTATTGCATTAAAATGTATATATTTATTTGTCCTGCACTCATCTGACACTTTAAAAAAAAATTCTATGAAGCCATGGAAGTGAATCGTCAGAACTTTTTTTTTTATACCCTGCTTTCCCTCTCTTGATAGCACCTTCCAATTAAAAAAAAAGATCCCCAACCGTAATAGGTAAGCACTAGCAATCGTAGTAGATTAGTGATATTTTCCTATTAGACAGTGTAATCAAACATGTGGGCCTGAAAATGGACCCATTATGTCATACTCGTGTCTGTGCTGCTGGTGGTGACTCCCACTGTCTTGTTGGTTGTCCCCCAAATGCTACAGGTACAGTCAGCAGTGGCACTCTTAAAAGTTAATCAATGCTGAAATGGCTTTGGTGGCTTCTTTTGATCTCATTTGTAGTTTGAGATGCCAGATGTTGGCCCATGACTGGGAAGTCAATAGTTTGTCATGAGTAATAGGACATAGGGGATCAATCTGAGAAGCTCAGAAACATTTTATAAATCTTTTAAGATATATCAATTAATACCTAGAATTTTTTGGTGGTAATCATTTAAGTCACAATACCATGTGTCCAGGCAGATGGTATTTTCTCTGTCTCTTGATGTTTCATTACTATTAACAATTTCGTTTATGATTTAAAATGTTGTCAACCTGTTACCACTTTGTATAAAATGTGTCCTGGTTGCCTCTGGAGAGGAGACAAGGGAAAGAAGGACAAAATACTGTCCTTATCTTAACTTGAGAAATGGAGCTCCTGAGAGAAGCAGCCCACACAGTCTCAGTACAGCCTCATGTCTGTGGTGAGGCTGTGCCCCCGTGTGCCACCTCTGGCCCCTGCTAGCAGCTCTCAGGCCAAGATCACAACATGGTGACTCAAACAGCCAGGCGAACTCTTCTCATCACTAATGAGTAATTACAGCAAATATTTACAGGCCTCCTTCCTACCTTTACAACTTCCTGTTGCTGAAGCACTTTGGAGTGTTGAGAAAGATTGTTCTGGAAAAATACATCATGCACAGTTGCAGGAAAGACTACCTTTAAGTACATAGAAAAAAATGTTACTTGGCTTTGTTTATGAATTCTGTGTGGAAACAACAGAAAATTATGCTTATGAGGGCCTATTTGAGAATTCCAAACTTCAAAACAATTTTAAAGGAATCAATTCTGGACTATCAAAGATGTAGGAAAATAGGACAAATGATATTTTTAGAGAGTATTCTAGAAATAATAGGACTATGCAAGTTAGTAAAGTAAAATTTGGAATTGAAGAATGGACTAGTAGATAAACACCCTTATGAATAAGCATAGGTTCTCCATAAGATTTTTCTGAATGAAAATATTCATGCTTAATAGAGCAGCAAGACATTTAAAATATGCTATGTAGGAGATTCAAGGAGGAAAAAGAATATCATTCACCTTATAAAGATTCCAGAATAAGTCCCAGAAATGCTCATTTCCTATGTACTGAGTTGAAAATGCAGTCTGGTGGAATTGTTGTCCCAGTAAGTTTCTGTAAGCCACTGTACCCTTGCATTTCTCTCGTGTGTGTCCGAGGGTTTTCAGGTGCTATTTTAGAATGGCAGCATTCACTCCAGCACTGGCTGAGGTCGATGGAGCTAATTTTGGTGCCCAGAGTAAAGGGAAAGAGAAGGCGTGTGCAGAGCCGAAAGGTCCTGGGTTTGGAGCAGTGCGGTGTTACCAGACACACCACATTTCACCTTTAGAACCTTTATTTGTGTGCTTGCACAACAAGTGTTTACCCAGATGTTAAGATAAGGAAAGTATGAAGGTCACATTTCACTGGTGACAAGGGAGCTTCTATAAATGTAGCCATATCACTGCACAGCAGGAGTCTGTCTTTTATTCTCTACCCAGGACTTAGGGGAATTAAGGGTGGTAGAGCATGGGAGCCAAGACCTTTCCCAGCCTCTTTTTGACCTTCTTGCCATCTCTGCTTGTTTTGGCTTAGTGATGTGCACCTTCCATTTGGTGAGGACCTTTGTGGTGGTCAAGTAGTCAGAGGGAAATCCTAGTTAGTGTGTGGTCCTCAGCTCTGGAGGCTTCTGGCTTTCCATGGAGATTTATACCAGTGCCTCTCCCTACTATCCGTCTGATGGGGGAGCACCTAAGTTGCCCACATAGACTCCCTAGCCTCTCCCATGAAGTTTGCAAGTGTTGAGACCGCCCCCATTTTAGGTTCCCTTGGTAGAATTGTTCTGTGCTAGAAGCACAGAGAACCTTCGGGAGGAAAAGGGGTGTCTATTGTGGACTTGGCAATTCTCTGAAGAACTTTGAAGGATTAGTGAGACGCTTAGAGCTCAGCATTCTCCTGAAGGACAGCCTGGCGGCAGTGGCATTTACCTTGCTGCAGCAAGGAACCTACTCCAGCTCTCTCGCTTCACTCTGTATCATCCAACCTGCCTTCTGCCTCCCAAAGCCAAGCTTCTTCCCTCACCCCAAAGGCCTCATCCCTACCTGTGCCTTGCGGTGACACATACCTAAATGCTTTTCCTGCCCTCCTACTCAAATAGCTCACACTTTCTCCCCCGCTGCCACTGAATTCCATAGTAATTCCCACACTGGCATCACTCCTCCATTTCTTACTAGCTCTTGGTTTCCAGAGAGCGTGATAGTTCCTTGTTACCTAATGACATTTCATTTGTTCTTGCCCATTGCTCATGAGCAGGGATTCTAATTTTCTTGCACATCCTGTAATCTGGTGATTGAACTTTGAACATTCACACTAAACTATGTTAGCATCATCATCATCATCATCATCATCATCATCATCATCATCATATCATCATAGTCATTATTATTTTGAGACTGGGTCTTGCTAAGTCACTAAATGGTCTGGCTTGGGTTCAAATTTAGGATCCTCCTTCATCAACCTCCTAGAGTTCTGGGATTACTGCTATGTACCACCATGCCCGGCTGCTTTTCTTTTTGGTTTTTTATCTGAAATCATATTCAGGGTTATTTGTTTCTGTTTGTATGTTTTTGAAATAAGATATTTTTATATCATCCAAAGTAGCCTTGAAGTTGTGATCCTTCTGCCTCAGCACCTGAGTGCTGCTTCACAGGTGTGTATTATAACTATGCCAGGCACTTGTGCTCAGTTTCTTTTTTTAATCACAGAAATGCTTTGTTGATGTCCCTTGGGTTACTTGGAAAGCCTGCTTCACTCATTTTCCTTTAAAAAGAAAGAAACATTGTGGGGGGGGATCACAGGAAAATGTGACTGTATCATATGCAATATCAGGCTAATATTATATCAGTGCTTCACATCAACAATGCCCTATATACTCTACCAAGGCAGATACTAGCCAAACAACAAAATACTCCCTTAACCTCAAAATTTAAAATTTCTAGGTGGGAAAGTTGAACTGGTGGCACCAGCTCTCAGAGAGCATGTTCCCCTCCTTGGTTAGCTGCACATTGGTTTCCGCTGTGTTTGTTTGGCCTTCAATCTGTACTTTACCTTCCCTATGACAGTATAAGGAGAGCTGCAGCAGTGAGGTGGTGGGCTCTTCAAGACCTGGCACCCAGTCATCTTTTCCTGTTCATTTTTCCCAGAGTGCTCTAGAACAGAAGTCTGCCCACACTGAGATGGTCAGTTGTTTGTAAACAAATTCTGTGCCAGGAACTTGGGAAGCTCAGTGTTGAGGGAGCCTCGTGTTGGATCAGTTTAACCCATCCTCTTTGTGCGTGCCACATGTGCAGTGAGATTTGTAGGGTGCTGACCTCATTACTGTGTATAATTGTGTACTGGTTATCTCCCATTTCAGGACTGTGCTGCACAATAAGATTACAAAGAGGTGTTGGGTGGAGCTTGTACTCTGGATCTTGTAAAATGATTTATTTGTTTAAAAGAAATTGAGTTGTGTTAGATACATTTACAAACTCCCCACAAGGAATGTAAGCATTATGTACTGCAAACATGTACTAATAAAAAGAAATTCGAGGTGGCTTATGTTAATGGGTGTCTTAGCTGCATCTTTAGGACATTGCCACGTTAGAAAGTCAGAACTAGTTCAGATAAAGCATGGAGTCAGCAGCAGGAGACTGATAGGAATTAAGTGAGAGTGAATGATGACAAATAGATCTTGTATGTGGTGAATAGTTAGAAAAGGAAGTGATTGCCTTCAATTCCAGGGAGGTTTAACAGAGAAGAATTAAACTCCTGGTCTCAAAGGTCAGGTAGAACTTGGATAGGCAGATGGATGTGGGGCATTGCGGTGGAGGCGGACAATGTGGGCAAAGCAAGAGGGCAGGAGTTGGCAGTGCGAAAGCCAGGACTGGTAAAGGCTCCTCCCAGAGCTGAACCTGGAGCTCTGTTAACGGATGGGAAATGGAAACCATTTCCTGCGCTGTGCTGAAAAGTTTAGGGACGGGCTTTCCGGAGTCATGTTTGATGAGTCTCTGGGCTGCCTCGGTGCCACAGGAGTAGTGCCTGCCTCTTCTGGAATATTATACCCTCCAAGCATGAGCCTGGTTGTGTGAGCACCTGGGGATGGTTGGAGGAAGCCATGGCTACTTCTGTAATAGTAACCTCAAAGGCTCCCTATATCCTTTAGGAAATCATCTGTGAAAAGTACCCAGGTTGCTCTTTGGGGCCTGTAGCATCCTTCAGCTTAATGCATGCTCTATATGAGCCTCCCTAGGTACACTGTGGGGACTGGAAGAGGACAACTTGCTCTACCCTGAGATAGCAGTGACCTTCATCAACATGTTCTTATTCTCGTAAAGCCTTTGTGCCCTTGATATTTTCATTCTATCCATTCTTGTCATTTCTCATTTTAGAAAGGTAAAATGTGCTTTCGACGTTCGACTATTTGTAGGGAATTAGCCAAATCCAAGTCAGATTATCACTTTTGCCAATCTTACCAATAACTGTCCATCTCATGCCTTTTGATGAGTGTGTGGCCCAGCTGCTCCTTGACCTTCTCCTTTATTATTTTGTAACCACATCATTCCCTAAACCCTAACCCCAATGTTCTTGGTTTGATGCTGCCAGAAGATAAAAAAAAAAAAAAAAAGGAGTCATCTTTCTGGAGTCACTTGGGTGGGGCAACTGGGCCTTCTTCTTCCCCCAGCAGGTGTAACCTTTCTGTTGGAGGATTTAGAAACACTTAAGGTCACAGCTGAACACTTGTGGGACAGGCCCTGGCCAGAGATCCCAAATAACTGGACAAGATCCCACTCCAGGGACAGCAGAGACCAGAAAGTCTCATCTAAGCCAGCTTATTCTGTCCAGTGGTTCTTTGAGAAAGGCTATCACTCTTGAAAACTCTTGGCTTGGAATTTGATGTCATGATGCAAATTGCGTGACTTGTTTTCTACTCCTGTTAGATACTTGCAGTGATCAGCAAGTGGTTGTAAAACTGGGGGAATGCTGCTGCCCAGATACTCAGTGCATTCCCTGTGAGCATCGGACTCAAGCCCAGAGGAGACAAATAAAACATTTCCTGCCCCATCTGGGACTGTCACAACCAGAAAGGGACAGACAGTCCAGGCCAAGGGACTGTTTGGGACCGTGGGCATCCCCTGGGAAGTTGATCCAGGCCAGAAAGTGGTATTTGGTAAGATCTTTCCATGGCTAAAGATATGAATCTAGCACCTACTTTCCAGTAGCTCCAGGTAAGCATGAGGAAGGAGAAAAGAAAGTATCTTAACCAAGTTCATCTCTGAAACCTGTGTTTGATTCCATGTCTGTTCCTTTGTGTTCATTTTCTTTTCCAAGTCCAAAGTTCACCTCTGCTGAACTTCTAGTAAGGTCTTTCCTTCACCTCGGTCAGTGAGATACGAGGCTTGACTGTACCTGGAGGTGAGGCATCGCTATGGCCACCAGTCAACTCAAGGTCTTGGGAGAACCCTAGGACCAGAGGGCACAGGCAGAAATGAGTCTGAGCGGCTGTGAACACAGATCCTCTGTCCTGAGCCATTTCTTGAGTATATTTGAAATTGTTTTCCATCCAGATCAACAGGCTTCTGGTTCTGGACACCTGTAGCTCCTTGTAAGGGCCCAAATATTACAAGGCTATGACGACAGCCTAATTCTCCTTGAGTTAGATCTTCAGGGCTGCTGTTTATTTTGGACAGTGACAAACTTTCTCTCACTTGAATTCCTTTGCCCCCAAAATTAGTGTCAGGATGACCACAGGGTTCTGTGTTTCTTAGGCTTTGTCTTGCCAAACGGATTACAAATGCGCCCACTGCCTCTTCCCTTTCTTTGTGTCCCTGGCAAAGCCTTCCTCCCCATAAGATTAAGAGGAGCTCTCTAAAGTCTCTAGGTGTCTGACTGTTGTAGATCTTTCTCTGATATGTGACCTAGGACAGGAGATTTAACCTCTCCACATGCTCCCCCTTCCTAAATGGAGGTTAACACAACTGTTGCTTTGTCAGATTCCTATTTTGAGATTGAATCCAGCTAGAGTTTTGTAAAACCATACCTCTTTTTATTTTTTAAATAAAAGTATATTTTAAAACTCACTTTTGCAACCAATATCTCCCTGGAGAGACCTTTGAAAAGTATAAAGTGCAGACCTTCAAGGTATCATTATTAATAGGCACAGCAATATAATCATTAGGTGCTTTATTACTTCTTGGACTGATGTGACTGTGGCTGGAAGGAGCCTTGGAAGAAGCTTAAAAGTGATCAAGTTGGTTCTTAAGCCTCCCAATGTCCTTCCTGGCTGGGCTTTCCAGGACCACGGGCTCAATCATGACTTCAGGGTGTGAATGGTATTTTTGCCCATTCCCTGAGAGTAAGGAAATCTCATCACACTAAGGAACCAAGGAAACTCCTGTCTTGAGTATCACCTTCTCAGGGAAGACTTCCTGACCTGTCTCAGTTAACCTCCATCCTGTTCTTTTACTTTTTTAAACGACACACCCCAGTGTTGTAATTCATTTGTTTTCTCATTTACTGTCACACCTCCCCCAGGCTGTGAACCGTGAGCTGTGAGCGCCTTGCAGGCCACCTGATGTATTCCCAGTGTTTAGCATGTGTTGCACTTACCCATTGCTTTTTAAACATTCATTCAGTGAAATAATCTCAGGTTGCTGGATCCTTGACCCTCAATGTTACCTTTTCTGACATTTGTTCAGTGCTGATTTTTTTTTTCCCTCGGAGCTCTAAATGTAGAGTAAAGCAGTGATCATTTTTGTCACATTCCTGAAACAACTGAGACACAAAAAATGTGCTCACCGTGCCAGAGACTGGCAGCACCTGTGTGAACAGCCTCCTAGCCCCAGACTCTCTGCAGGAGCCCACGCTGTCTCTCTTGACACCCCACTTTTTTGTTTTGTTTTTTTGCTGTCGCCATGTTATTGTTTGTCTTATTTGGCAATGTTTACGCCAGAGGAGTTGGAGCCATTGTGTATCGATGGCGTCTGGAAGTACACAGCAGAGTCCCAGGGGAGTGTCGCAGGGCTTTTACCACAATTAGCAATTGTCAGGCTGGGCAGTGATAGGGTGGGTGCTGCCCCCACACAGCAGCACCTGTGAATTGCCTGGCACAGACGCAAAAGGCACTGGGGACTCCTGCAACCGCAGCCCCACATCGCCCCTGCCCCAACTCTCTGTCCCCTCACACCAAGGACCTTCCCACTCCAGAAAATGTGTTGTGTCTAGTTGACTCCCCTGGTCTGGAAAGGCAAGTGCTATCCAGTAGTCATCCGACTACTCATGGTCTCAGTTTCTCCAACAGACAGATAGGCTCACAGACCTAAGGTTCTGGCTCCAGGATGGTCAGGGTTTTCACTGAAACCTGGTCCTGCCTCCTGTCTGTACGTCCTTCCTCATGGAAGGAAGGTGAGAAGTTCAAGGTGAGCAGCAGGGTTTAGAGGAAGCTTCTCCAGGTCCTTGTGACTACCTCTGTCCGAGACACAATTCCACCAGACTGGAAGTCAGTGTTGGGCCGGACCCAGCCCATTCCCATGAGCACAGCAGCATCTCCAGCCTCCAGAAAGGAAGCAGACTGAGGTACAATGGGGAGGCTTCCCCCAAAGGGACAGCTGTGTCTCCACCTCCTGCTGCCAGGCTACTGGGCTGAGGGAGAACACTGGAACTGGGAGATTTGGCTCCAGTTTTGGCACACTTTCACAGGAGTTGTCACAGGCTCCCTCTGAGCCTTAGTTTCCACATCTGTCAAATAGTTGCTATAATCTCCACCCAGCCAGATGGATTGGGGCATCAAGAATATAAACTTCTGCAGAAGGGGTTATTACTATAATATATATACATATGGTCCTGTCCAGGGCTCAGAGCCGCTAGGTAATTAATTCAAACAGCCTGAATGGACCGTGTCCTTCAGCTGAAAGCAGCAAGCGAGAGAACTGAACTAGAAAGCTGGTGGCCTTAAGAGAAACAGGCCTGAAATTACTGAATGAAGTCATGTATACACTGGGGGGGAAGTGTGCTCTGCGACAGAGGTGAGTCACAGTGCAGAAGTGTTGGGAGTCACCTTGAACTGGGGCCAAAAAAGTAGAAATACTGGGACTTGGGTTTATCTGCCTTATATCAAGTACATCAAGTTCTGGATGGCCACCCACTGGCCAGAGATGCGAGGAGGCCTGGTCTCCCTTGCTGCCTTGGGAAGGCTTTTTGCTGGCTTTGGCCCCACTGAGCAAAGTCTGCTTGTTCGCTGGAGTTCACACAGACTCCTTGCCAGGCCTGCCCAGAATCCTGTCTCCTGTGACTTCCTGTGCTCTTGCATAATATTTCCTTGCCTCTTGAATGGCTGGCCCCGGTGTGGGGGCAGCTCACTGACGTTACTGGATGGAGGGGAGGATGTGGAGGGAAGATGAGGATATTCAGATTCACCCACGGGTGCTCTGGGCCCTGGAGGGGTGAGGGTCAAGGGATAGCAGGGGCAGGGCCCCTCAAATTGTTTGGTGGAAAATTTTAGCAAGAAAGGAGTCAGGGAAACTCTGCAGGCATATGCCCACACACAGTTGTGTCCATGAAACGTTTCTCCTGCGAAATTATTTTAGAAGGAGCTAAGTTTTTCTTCTGATTATAAAAAGTATGCATGCTCCCCGTAAAAAGTCATCAAGAGAGCATAATTACTGTTAGTGCATTGGTGAGTATCATAGACTTCTTCTGTATAACTAATATCAATACACTGCTATAAAATTGTACCATGTTACATGCTGTTGCAACATTTCATTTTCTATAGAGCAATATATCAGAACTCGCTTACAGTTAAGATACATAGATTTAATAAATAGCTGTATTATGTTCTACTTACAGATATATCATGATGAAACTCCTATTCACTGACATGTCCAGGCTCAGAAAACAAGTGATAACTAGCCCAAAGATTATTTTCAAACCTGAAAAGCAGCATCTTTCCTGAATTTCTGACCAGTGTTTTAGCTCTGGTGTCCCAGAAATAAGTACAAAATAAAAGGTTATGTGCCCGTGTAAGCCTTTCTCTAGGCTTAGAATAATTCCCATGATTACATAGGAGGAGGCTGCAGTGATGACAGGCCCCAGAGCTTGGCCAGCTCTCACTCGGGTAAAGTGATCTCTGAGTGTAGCCCTTGTGTGTGCTTTGAGCAGGGAGCCACTAGCTTGTGGAACAAGTTTTCCTCTAGTGGCTTTCCTGTGCCCATGATTTCAAAGAAGCTCCATTTAAAATTTTAGTTGGTTGCCACCCTTCGGAAATTTTTGACACAATCCATATCTTTAGAAGGTACTCTTTATATAGCAGTGTTTTCATGGTATTGAAAGCTTTAAAGCTTACACAGTATCATCCAGATTTGCTCACGGTTAGAAGATTATGGAAAAAGATGCTATCCATGTGAAATTTCTATATTACCCCTAAAGGTTGTATACTTTCTGGGTTATGATTAACTTTCTCTCTTAAATTGCTGCAAGTATAATCTAGATTTGATGGTAAACTTCAACATAACGATGATTCCTGTTCATTTTTGACTCAGGTGTCGCCACATCTGCCTGTTTTTTTTAAATTCATCTTTATACTGAATTGAGTATTTATTTGATTTAGCTGAAAATTTTAAGATGAGGCTGGGCATAATTGCTTCCATTTGGGTATTGTTAGGTTTGCTTTTAAGACAAGACAGATTGTTTACTAAAGCTCTCTGTTGCAGAAATTTTGTCGAAATCAAAAAGCAATGATACTGCTAGTCAGTTTAAACACATTTATTTTAAAGCTCTCCGGCATCTTTTAAAACAAAAATTAGCAGCTAAATTTGGCACTAATAGACTAAAGATTTTGTTTATAGTTGTCTGCTGTCCAGGCAAATGATCTATTACAACAATTTGCATAATTATAGTCTCTCCTTCAATTTATTCACCCTGGACTCCTTTTTCTAGACTTACTAGCCAGACTATTATTACATCAAATTCCTTAACTCTGGTATTCCAAGAAATGAAGATGGAAATAAGAGAGAAAGGAAA
This sequence comes from Dasyprocta punctata, assembly GCA_004363535.1. Classification (NCBI taxonomy): domain Eukaryota; kingdom Metazoa; phylum Chordata; class Mammalia; order Rodentia; family Dasyproctidae; genus Dasyprocta; species Dasyprocta punctata. The sequence continues at coordinate 39,858 of RJWM01004206.1, read as the reverse complement.
CGATAATCTTTGCTTTTCAAGGTCTTTGGTGTATGAAAATTTAGTAAGTTGATTTTTGTAATTGCTGTCCTTACTCAGTTATTACCTGATTTTGGTGGGGTCCTGGCCATGCGTGCACATTTGGGAAGTGGAGAGGGACAAGACTGAATTGGTCCTCAGAACTGTGAAACAGGACTTTGTTAAAATTGATACGTTTGTACAGTGAGCGTGCGGCAGCTGTTGGCATGGCAACTCCTACGTGGAAAAGTGCACGCTGCTTGCAGATGACTTTTGCAGTCCTCAGTGTTAATTTGATAAATGGCTTTTTTAATAGTAGTTTGTGGACTAATGGAAAGGTCGAAGCCAGCCGTCATTAACGGAAAGGAGGACGGGGATTTTGAAGCCGCTGAGTGTACGCACTGGAGAGCCACCGCCAAATCTCCATTTCCAGCTGCACAGCAAAAATGCTTGAAACCTGGCAAGCTAGGGCACATTAGGAAACTGTCTGGAAAGTGTGCGTCTGCCCTTCTCGTGGGCTTCGCACATGGAGAGGGCTTGGGGTCCTTTTGATTCAAGACATTGACTGTCTAAGGGTTCTGTAGAACATGCGTGTTACCTTTTCCCTTTTGTGGTGCTGGTGGGGCTAAGGTGGCTAACTGCTCTTTTTTATTGTGGAAAAATAGGCGTGATGTAAAGATTTCCATTTTAGCAGTTTTTAAGTGTACAGTTCAGTGGGCATTAAATCCATTCACAGCGATGCGCTGCCATTGCTGCCATCAATCTCAAGAACTCTTTCATCGTCTCAAATTGAAACTATATTCTCTAAATAGTCACTCCCCATTCCCACCTGCCTCCAGCCCCTAGGAATCACTATTCTCCTCTCCTGATGTATTCAGTAATTTGGAATACCTCATCGAAATGGAAACATAAAATATCTGTCTTTTTGTGTTGGGTTTATTTCACTTGGCATAATGTTTTCTGTTTATCCAGGTTATAGCATGAGTCAACATTTCGCACCTTTTTAAAATGATAATATTATTGTCTGTATGTATAAACCACATTTCTGTTTACACATTTATCCACCAAGGGATATGTGGGTTGTTTCCATCCTTGGCTGCTGTGAACAGGGAGGTACAAGTATCTGAGTCCCTGCTTTCAGTTCTTTTGGGTATATACCTAGGAGTGAAAGTGTTGGATCTTACATTAGTTCTATGTGGTTTTTTTTTTTTTTTTTGAGGAACTGTCATACTGTCTTTCATAGCAGCTGTACTATTTTATATTCCTATCAGCAGTGCACATTCTTGTCAACACTTGTTGTATTCTGTTTTTCAGCTAATAATCATCCCAGTAGTTGTGAAGTGATAGCTCATTGTGGTTTTGATTTGCATGTCCCTGATGACTGGTGATTTATTTATCTTTGTTAGTATATTGCCCTCCCACCCCCTGCACACACAGCCTGGGTAGGAATGGAATCACTGCCCATTGTTTATACCTGTGAGTCGTTTGAGGCAATCAATATAGTTGGGAGTGAAAGGTGTCAGAGAGAGGAAGACACCTTGTGATTACTGTGTATAGTACAGGTCCCTCTGTAGACCTGTTTCCAAAGTCTGTGTTGGGGAGCAGGTAAAACTATTTTATTTTATTTTTTTATTCTTATTTTGTTTTTGTTTTTTGAGACAGGGTTTCACTATGTAGTGAAGACTGGCCTTGAACTTGCACATGTAGCCTAGGCTGGCCTCAAACTCATGGTGATCCTCCTGCCACAGCCTCCCAAGTACTGAGATTACAGGTGCACGCCACCACACCCTGCTGAAACTATTTTAAATAGGACTTTGGGACTTAAGTAACTGAAACTGTCAGAATGAGCTTTATCTAAGGCAAGCCTGCTACGGACTGGATCTACCCTGTATAATCCTTCTTGATTTAGGATGATGCAGAGGCATAGGTATCTTTCTTCCCAGAGAATAATCATTGTTGTCATCTGCTGCAGAAGGCTGAGTCCAGTTTCTTTCCTCTTCCTGGGGAGGAAATCACCTAGACATCTTGCCAAGCTCTTGCGTAGGTCTCTGAACCATCCTGCTCTCTCATTCTCCACCTGAAGCAATATACAAAGCCCTCCTCTTTTCCCTCCCCATAGGTTCTTAGGTTGGCAGCTTGGGTTTTGTCAAGAAAGGAGAAGAAGCCTTTATCAAGGTCCTCTTCTGAGCCTGGTATTTTACTAGCTACATGTAGCAGATGAAAACATGGCTTCTATCCTTATAAGCACTGTGAAACTTGTAATGTAATATGTGCTCTTTACAATAGTGTTCCAAACTTTATGGGTCGGGACCTCCTGGGGTCTCAGTACAGCTCGGAACAATGGACTTCGTCTTTAGAGGTTCTGATTCAGGAGTTGCAGGGCAAGGCTGAGATTTGGGTTTCTGACAAGTTCCCAGGTAAGGCTGATGTTACTGTCCCAGGGTCACATTTTGAGAACTATTGCTTTATATCAACACTGTGAAATAGGTATTCTTCCTATTGACAGATGTGGAGCTGAGATGTTGCAAGGCTAAATGACTTGCTCAGGTCTTAAAGACCTTAGATGCCTATATCTGGACTTAAACCTGGGAGTGAAGGCTTGTGGAACTCCAAAGCATCTTGTTATTTCCTTTATATCGGGAACTGCAGATGCACAACACTGGAACATCCCTGTTCTAGTCTACCCCAGGCCTGGCAATAGGAATCCCTCACAGCTCCCTGAGCCCAGAGGTGGCCTTGGAACCCTGCATACACTGCTACCCACAGCCACACTGACCCGTCAGTGGGGTCAAAGTTTGTTATCCTGACCTATGCAGCCTCTCTAAGTGGAAAGATTACCAAGAAATCAATCTATTGACAGCTGAAAAAGGACCTCACCTGAGTTTCAGTCTGGCTTGCTTTAAAGGAAAGTAGTGGACTGGGAACTGTGTGCCACATACAGCCTTCCCAAAGTGTGCCGGAACCTCATGAATCACGCCTAAGCATCCTAACACATCACCTGGGCAACACAAGGCTCTTACCCTGAAAAGCTTCAAAATATAGATAAGGTTAATAAGGAGATTTTTTTTTTAAAGTTGCCATATTTTTCTTAATTCATGTCTCCTACAGTGTGCTGTTAAAATTCTTGTTATTTGGTGCTAAGCTTGGTGATGGATATAAGATAGTGCTCAATAAATACTTGCTAAGAAAGTAAATATATGAGGTGCCAGAGGCAGTCGTGTCCGCACATGATGAAATCCTTTAACCAGCAGATGGGAGGAACCGACAAGATTGTATAAAGGAATAAAACTCTGAATTTATATAGCACTTTTGAGTTCCCAGGTTATCCACAGATTTATATCCTTTTTATGTTGTTAAGAAATAAACAATTGGTTAAAAACTGACCAAGCTCCTCAAGAGAATAATTTTTTTCTCTAAACGTTGAGAATTGTGCTGGGTATTGCCACAACTGTATGTCTAGCCGTTCGTTTGTTTGACCTCATTGAATTAAAAACAGAGTTTTGCACAGATCAGGAGTCTCCTCATCTACATGAGTGATCAGAGGAAAATGACTGAACTCAGTTTGTTTCTTCTGCCTTCTGAAATGATCTACCTTTACCGTTCACGTGTTTCTGCCAGCCCACATGATGTCTGACCCACGTCACCACCACCAACATTTAATCTATGGCTGTTGTGTGACTGGACAATCTCTGGTCTCCTTAGCTGTTTGTAAGAAACTTAAAAGCAAGGACAAGGATAAACAATGCTTTCGTCTTGTTTCAAACTTCCTGTAGCACTTGCGTCTGTTATAGTAGATGCTCCATAAATATTCATGATTGAAAAAATTCCTAGATCTTAATAATGAGAATACAAAGCATAGGTTTATGTTGGAGGTAAGGAAAGATTACTCTTAGAACTCTTTGACCTGGGTGGTCTCTGGCCAAACCAGGGCACACAGTTAGAGGGAACATTGATGCCTCACTTTTTCTGTGGTACGGTCCTTGCTGGGTGAGACGGACAGCGGAGTCAAGTGAGAAATAAGACACAGTCATCCTTGGTCAGCGCCCAGAGGCCACAGTAAGTTTTTTTGTTTTGTTTTTGTTTTTGTTTTTTTGCTTTGTTTTGTTTGATGCTGAGGATCAGACCCTATGCATGCTAGGCAGGTGCTCGACCACTGAGCTACATGCTTAGCCCTGAAGTATGTTTTAAAGCTGTGTATTAAAAGCAGTTACATAAGCGGGGAACTGGCTGCACCTTCTAAACGACTTAACGGGAGAGGCAGTCTTTCATGTAGAGTTGTTTTGTTAACTATCAAGGGTAGCGAAATCCAAAATTGGTTAATATTTCTGCTCTGCACTGAAAATGGATCAGGTTGAAACCAGGCTCAGTTTTTCCTCTGTGTTATGTGCTTGTGTGACTTGGGTACAGGCTTTTTCTGTAGTTTTTGCACTGGTTAGTTCCCCAAGGACTGAGAGGTTCTTTAATACTTAGGTATGCTCTGGAGCTCTTTTGGGGTAGGTGTGCAAGTATGTCTTTACTGACCTTTCCAGGTGGAGCAAGATGATTACCTAAGGACAGCCCTAGAGGCGACTCCTTCCCTCCCTAAAAGCGCAGAGAGGACAGCTCCCCAGAATCTGCTGAACCCAGTGCTCTCTAGTGGGCAGTGGCTCTGAATATTGAGGTCAGAGTTTTAAATGATAAAGATGGTGAAAACCATTACTGTATTGCATTAGAATATTAATGTCCTTTGGAATTGTTGAGGAAATTGCTTCTGGGGAGAAGCTGTTTTTGCCCTGTCCATCGGAGGTAGGAGGAGGAGCACAAAGCAGAATTCTGCTGATATGGGAGTTTACTGAGGGAGTGGGAGGGGCACCAAGGGTGTGCTTTCTTTGCAGTAAAAGCCCTAATAGTCCCGGGTAAGAATGTCGCATAGTAGGTGAAGGATGGCATGACTCACACTGGCAGTGACCTCCTCATAGTTCAACTGAGAATCTAGGTAAATCAGATTGGATGAAGGTAGTGGTACGGATTAGTCAGCCTGTCCCTTGCACTACAGGAGAATGCTGGCCTGGATACTGGTGGTGTCAGGAGGTGTTGGAGGATGAATTCTACCACCATCTTCTCTCTTCCTGACAAGGAGTACAGAAAACTCCTTGGGGTGTGCGTCTTCACTTCTGGTACACTTTGTAGTCATCCATAGGTGGTGCATGGGTAAACATTTTGGTGCTGAAGTTGACATTCTCGTACACTGATGATTTTTCAGAATTCGTGTGAGTGGTTTTTTTTTTGTTTGTTTGTTTGTTTTCAAACAGCAATTACAGAAGAAATAGACAACTGCTGTATACCAGGTTAGTGAAAGCCTGTCCTCTTCACCCCATTTAAATCCTGAAAAGAGAAAATAGCCAACTTGCAGCGATTACTTCCTATAAAGAGAACTGCAATTAGGGGGTCCCAGTTATTCTTTATTAGGGGCAGCCTGGCACAGCATGAGAGGCAGTCAGCGTGAAATGGAAACAATTTGAGCCACGGGGATTGGAGCAGCTCTGTCCAGGCGTCAGTGGCCCGTGGGGGTGGTAGCCAGTTGCCTGTCCTGTGTAGACCAGAGAAACACTGAATCTTGTCATTGTTGCTGACTCTTCTACCAGCAGGGGAGTAAATTATACTCCTGGGAGAAGCTGGATCAGTGAGGAATCTGCTTTCCTCTTTAAGCTTCCATTCCCCACTATCCAATATCAAGAGAACCAGACTCTGGAGTACCTTTGCTTAACTATGGGGACCAGGATGAGGTGGGGGGGGGGAGAAAGGGTGCAGAAAGGAGTGGTTGGATAACCTGCCTGGGGGCTGAGCCTCACATGTGACTTCATGGTTGTGCAAGAATTAGGCAACATTTGGCCAGGGTGGAGAGGCCTTGGCAAAGGCATTTACACTCCTAATAGATCCTTATCTCCTCCATAGGGAAAAACAAGTATTGAAAGATCTGCACAACATCTGAGGAGGAGGAATTTGATTGCCTTACTGGCCTAGCATGCTTCATTTGTACTTTCTTAGAGTTGTATTCAGGATTCCAGGAGATTAGAGAAAAGACCTGGGTTCCTGCCCATAGGAGCTATGGTTGAGTGGGGGCACGATAGGGGTAAGACAGACAGACATTCAGTCAAGGTGGAAGATAGTCTATATCATGATATGGAAATGGAGGACGGGTTTTAGGTTCTGGAAAGGAAGAGCTGGAGAGAACAGTAGTTGGCACGCAGGCTCTGGAGTCAGCCTGCCTCGGCTCAAGTTCTGCATCTGTCTCTTAGCTGTGGAATCTTAGGAAAGTAACTTAAATACTCCATACCTGTTTCTCCAGCTGCAAAACAGGGGTCAGTATATACCTACATCAGAGGGAAACAGTTTAATTCTCAGAAAGTTTGCTCTTAGCTCCAAAACAAGAACAGAAGGGCTATATTCTCATTGAGTTAGTTCCTTACAACCTCCAGATCTCAGTTTCCTCATCTGCACAGTGAAGGGTTTAGACTGGATAAATGTTAACATTTGTGTATTCTAAAATGCAATAATTGCATTAAATTAAATGCCTGTTGTGTGCACCAGGAGTGTGCTGGACCTGGTGGCAAAGTGAAAGAGTAGAATATGTAGTCCCTGCCCTCAAGGAGTTATAGTTTACATGAGGAGAGGACATTAGTATTTGGGAGAGGGCTTGAGAATTAGAGAATATTAGAAATTAAACACATAGTGGTATGAATCGTAAGAAAATAGGAATAGAGTTCAGAGTGGACCAGAGTATTCAGGAGATTTGGCAGCAGCCATCCAACATTTAGAGCTGCCAAAAACGTTAGATGAGAGTCCACACTTGTTCACCAAATCCCAGAATTCTGAAGCTTGGCATGTTGGCATTAATATTGACGTTAAAGGTGAACTGTAGAAAAACGTCAGTCACCTATTCAGAATTTAGGTGGGACAGTTTATAAATTCCTTCCCCAGACCCCAAACTGCAACTATAAAGACACTCAAACTGGTTTCCCATATATTCTTGAGTAATAATTCCATTAAACATAGTGTTTGGTGCAAAACAGGTGTGTACACACACACACACACACACACACGTGACTGGGAATCCCAGTGCAGGGCATTATCGATCTTTCATGGGTCTGGACAGTCTGGCGTTCTCGGCCCCACCTCTAGAGGGCAGCACACAGAATGGCCCTGTAGGGCTTTCTGGCCACAGTTGCCTCATACCTCCTGAGCCAGCTCGCTTTGTTAAAAATGATTTCTTCTGTTCCATAAGGTTTCTCCCTTCTTAGGAGGGCTACAGTTACCTCCTCTCCAGCAGTGTCTAGATTTCGGTTTGGAGGAAACTTAGCAACAGCCTCACATTTCTCTGCCAGGCTGACTATTCCCTATTCTTCATCAACCGTGTACGTATTGCTTTACACAGATGACAAGAGGCTCACCACTTGGTATAGACTGCCAAGGAGCAGGAAGTGTGGACAGTAGATAAGGTCAGCCCAGCGGGGATATTGGAAAGGGCGAGCGAGGACCATGAGTGGGCCTTGAAGACTGAGTAGAGGCTCTGCTGGCAAACAGGGTAGAGCATCAAGTGCTCCCCTTGCCCTTACCATTGCCCCCTAACTACCTCTCACTAGCCAGACATGGGAGGTGATGAGTCCCCTTAGATCTGGTGCTGTATTCTGGGGGAGGAAATGAGATTGCCATCCCAGATGAGCTACATGGATGCCTTGGCCTCAGCCAGTCACTGAGAATTCCCACTCATCACCCCAGCAGTCAGTGATGGCTGGGCTTGATAGGACAGTTTGTGGCATCCTGGCTTCAGAGCATTCTGCTGAGTTTCCCTTCTAGTACAGAGCCCAGAAATCCTGGTGAGACCCTTCCTTATATCTTATTATAGAGCACGCTCCGCAGTGGCACAAGTGTATACCATATTTGTCTTAAGCCCCTCTCCTCTTCACAGAGGCACCCCCAGCAGTAAGGAGGAGAGAAGAAGTCACGGTGGCTCAGAAAGGTGAAAAGGACCATGACTTGGTATTACAATCCTTCAGAAAAAATCCAAAATGAAAATATTTGGAACACGAGTCTGCCTTCCAAGGACTTTCTTCCCATTTTTTACGCTTACCCCATTCCCTTTTTGCTCCTCCATTTTGTTAATAAAAAGTAATTTTTTTTTCCAAATAGGAAAGATGGAATCAAACTTTGCAACCTCCAAATGTATGAAATAAACATTATTGTTAATGAGCCTCTGGGAAAGTGCTAACCTTTGAACTCAGCCAAGGATTATGGAGGAAAGAAAAAAAGTCTTAGGAACTTGATAGAGTGTTAGAGCTTCCTGGATTTTAAAAGTAGGGTTATGTATTTCTTTTCCTTAATAAGGACAGTCCCAGAAATCCTTCTGGATGACTAGGCCATGTCTGAAAGTGGAGACCTAGGATTAGCTACTGACCCTGGTTTATGGTTTGTCATATGGGTGCTAGGCAACAACAGAGTAGGAAGCTGGCTGTTTCTAGAATGTTCTTACTCTCCAGGGCTCAGCCCCTTCTCCACTGATCCCTGCAGGCAGGAAAAGAACACATAGGCTATCCTAGTTTGAAGTGAGAAGAAACCAAAAAAGAAAGATGGTCAAGAGAACCTGGCAGCTGAAAGTTATTAAGATAAGGCATTCTCCCACTAAGACAAGCTTGGTTTTTTTCTAGAGACCTCGCCTGTTCACGGCCTTGTCCTCATCTCTGTAATAAGCAGCAAAGAGTCGCTTTCTTAAAGAGAGAATCACCCCTGCTAGTCTGTGCAGCCTCCGCCTCCCTCTGTGGAATATTACCCATTTAAATTTCCCCAGCTGCCTCCTCATAGCCAAGAAGTTCACCTATAGGAGTGGAGATGAATCACTCACAGGATGATTTCACTCTAGCTAAGAATGTGTAACTGTAGCTACCGAACGCATTCTAATGGAGGTCCCAGAACATTTTACCTCCTGTGTTTGTTACAACATGTAGTAGGGTCAGACATATTTTGTTTCCCTTTTCTTGTAACTTTCTCTCCAAGTTTCCATCTTAATGCTCATCATCATGGCAGAATCCAATAGACTCTGCCTTCCCTCCCCGCTCCGTCTCCTGTCCCTTGATGGCCCCAGTGCCATCAGCACAGCCATTTCCATGGCTTTACAGAATTCAGAAATGTGGGTGACTGCTTCTGCCCTGATACTGCCTTGGGGCACCAAGAAATGCTCTGTTTTCCTTAATTAGTTTTAAAATATCAGCCTTTCTTTTTCCTTTGTCCCTGAACACTGAGCTAGGCACACATGGATGCCTCATGGGCAGGGCCTACCCTGAAACAATCCCACGCACACAGAGCCCACCTTTGCCCAACCCCTGTTTAGCATAGCTTGTCTTTTAAAATAAGTCAGCCTTGCAAAGAGCAGATTCCCCAGTGGCTTGGAGGTTTGTCAGAGATTCTCTAGAACTGGCATCTGAGTTGTGACCTCAGAAGTCTTGGCTCTGGCAGGGCAAGGTCTTTGCGCTAAAACAGGCTCAGTGCCTGTGGAGATAATCTCCTCTTGTAATATGCACACAATCATCTCATTGTGGACATACGAGGAATGCAAAAACAGAAGAAATGCCACAATAGGGTTGCCCACAGTTCAGCTCACCAGGAAGGGCACCTTGGGACACCTCAGGAGCAAGGGTCCTGGTAATCACCCTGGAGGTCAGCCCCACAGCAAAGGCCTGTGCCCTGAAAACCTGAACCTCACCAGGCCCAGTCTGTCCTGTCTCCTTAGGGCTCCCTCACCACCCCCGGCCAAGTCTCCTTTTCCATAGAAATCCCCACTGAGAAAACCTCCAGGAGCCTTTTCTCCCCACTTTGGGTTATGACATCGGTTTTGCTCTGAGTTCTGCAGCAATAGCAGCAGTAGCTTTAACACTGTTGAGTGCCTGGTACAGCTCTAAGTATTTATTCTCACAGAGCTCACTGGGCAGGGACATGGAGAGGAACTCTGTTATAGGACACTGAGGTATAGAAAAACTGAATAACTTGCCCCAGGTCCCAGGGTAGGTATCTGAGCCCTCAGTCTCGAGTGGTTCTCTGTACTGACCTGGCCTGCTTGTCTGGCGCCCTCACTATACTGTCAGCTCCTTGATAGCAGTGAACCATGTTCTGTCTCAAGTATCTGGAACATAGTAGGCACTCAATAAAAGTTCAGTAATGAAAGTTTGGGCTGGGAGTGTAGTTCAGTGGGAGAGTGCTTGCTTAGCATGAATGAGACCCTAGGTTCCAGAAAAGAAAGCCAAAGATTACTGATCATAAATCCCACATGGGATTTAAATTCCAAAGAATTGCCGGGCATGGTGGCACATACGTATGATCCCAGCACCCGGGAGACTGAGGCAGGAGGATCACTATGAGTTTGAGGACATCCTAAACTACATAGTGAGACCCTGTTCAAAACAAACAACAACAACAAATCCAAAGAACAATACTGCCCAGGGACTCAGCCCCTTCTTTGATGGTCCCTGCAAGGCTAAAACTTTTTAAATACTAAAACGTAAAGGAGTATTTATTTGATTTTCTTTTTAGTCAGGTAAGAGTTCCTTTCAAAACTTGGGTTGCTTCAGAACTTCTTTTTTCCATTAAAAAAAGGAACTTTCTCCTGGGCAGCTGAGAACTGTGGGGTTGGCAGGCTGCTGTAGGGAAAGGGCAGTGAGTTGGTCAGAATCTCAGTGGCCATTAGAAGTCACTCCAATGAAACCAAGGCTGACATTTTAAAAATAATTAAGGGAAACAGGCAGGAAAACAGAAAAGGGCATTTCTTAGTTTGTTCCAGAGAAGTGAAACCTTCTTCTTTTTCTTCTATCCAGTGGCAGCAGGTTTGGGGTTTCCCAGCTGCAGCAGAGAGCACCTAAGCAGACTCTCCCAAGGTTGCAGAGCTCCCCTGGCCCCCAGTACTCAGGGTCATCTTCCAAATGGTTTAACCAAACACAGTTCTGTCTCTGAGGCCTCAGGACTTCTGGGTGGTTTCTTCCCTTAGCTTAAATTGAAGTCTTTTTCTCCTGCTGACTCACTTGTGAATTACTGCTTTCCACACAGAGGAATTAGCCGTGCTCCAGCCTGGATGTTGTACAACTGTTTGTGGGCCGAGCAGAGCTGAGCATGTAGGCAGTTGGCTCCTGTGTAGCCAGTGGCCCCTTCCTCAGGTGTCAGGGCGGTGAACATCACAAGCCCGAGCCCAGACATCTGTCACTGCTCCCAAGGCCCTCGGAGGGGAGGTATCAGGAGTTCTGTCCAGCCAGGGACAGGGTAAAGTACCAACCCTTTTCACCAGGATCTCTTAAAAAGTGTGGCCAGCCCCTGTCACCTGCTAGCCTGAAACAGCAGAACTGGTGTTTCACAGAAAAAAAAAAAAATTACCCACTTGTTTTCTCTTTGACTGCTGGGCTGGCTAATGATGTAAAAATGACATTATCTCTAATAAAAGTGATTTGCAGAGATCACTGACAGCCTCAGCAGCAGAGCTGTGCCATTAGCAGGTGAGGCAGATAAGAGCAGCAGCTGGGCCCTGTCAGCCCCTCCTGGTGTGGGGTGCATGCTGGGTCTGCTGTGAATGCAAGGTGGGAGAAGATTTATACAGCCTGTGCTAATGGAGAATGTTTATTCCAAAGTGTGGGTTTTAGGCCACGTTCTGATTTTTTTTTTTTTTTTGCCAGTCTAATCTTTTATTTTTTACTTGTACGAGTTCATGTTTGTAGTCCATAATGATTACGTTCATTGAAGGGAATTGGTACCTGTACATAGCACTTTTGAGTTCTCTTTAGGATTGTCATTTGGTTTTAAATCTGTTTGGGTTTTCTTCCTTAGGATTTTGTGTTTAGTAGCTTGTCTGTTTGTTTGCACGGTGGCTAGGTGGCAGTGAGAGAAGGCTTGTCCTATTTTCTCGTCTCCATGTTACATCATCAAAGGGGTGGAGCCCTGGCCCGAAGTCAACTTGAAGAAGGTTATCTACATGTGTGATGCAAAGGCACTGGGCGACCCGTGGCATTGCGCAGGAGATGGTTCTATTATGTCAAGGAGGTGGGATCCAAGTAGAAACCTCCTGGGCCCCTTGGGAAGCGAGTGGGGCTGCCCCTGCTTGGGCTTGTTCACCTGTGTCAGGGGGAACACAGTCTGTGTGGGCAGCAGGCCCAGAAGCCCCTTTGGCATGAAAGCATCCTTAGGATATGAGGATCTGTTCCCTAAGGACAGCGAAGAGCCATGGGGTGTTAAGTAACCAGGTGATACATGTAGCCACCATTACTCCTCATTATTAATCCACTTTCTACAAGGAAGCACTGAAGTACTAAAACTCTTTGATACTGTTCCCATGTCTGAGGGATGGTAACTGGGCCAGTCTTCACTGCAGCTGGCCAGACCATATCTGAGAAATCTGTATGACTCTGTTTTTGGGATAAGGTGCCATGACCTATCAGCTTGCCATTTTGCCTGTGTCCTCAGAGGAAGCCTTTAAGATAGGGAACAAGCTGCTGTCTCAGATCTCTTCTGTCAGTGTGTGGGGCAAGGCTGCAGAGAGACCACGATGGGCTCAGTGGAGTGGCCAGAAGAGGCCTATGTTGGCCCTCAAAGGAGAGGGCTTGGAAGGTTGGAAAAGAAGCAGCATTTCAGGTAGAGCAAAGAAATCAGCGACCTGGCTGAGTGGCAGGAAGGGGTGTGGAGCGTGGAACTGCGTGCTGTGGCCTGGCTGGTGCGGGCGTGGAGCAAGGACTGCGGAAATTACGTCTGGAGAGCGAGGGCAGGGCTGACAGGGGCATGCCGAATTTGGCTGCTCAGGGGGGCAGCAAGGACCCATTTCTGGTTTTAAATGAGGAATGTCGTGGTGGACATGGTTTGAGGGAAGGAACGGTGACCTAGTGAGCTGCTCTCCCTGAGGTCCGATTGTATTTACATTCTTCTTGGTCCATCCTAGAGGAAGCGAGGGGCAAGGTAGAACAGTTGGGAGAGAGGGGCTCCAATTTATGGAGAGAAAGCTCACTGGAGCCCGGAGAGGTGTGCACCCTGGGTAAAGTTTGCTTTCCATTCCATGGGTAACACTGTGACTTGCTGTTCACCCAGAATGCCGTGCTGAGGTCTCTGTAGACCAAGCCGGGCTCCAGTCTGTGGCCACCGAAGGAGCCTCTTTAGAGCTTTTAACAAAGAGATTCATTTTCCCTGGCTTTAGGGCCAAAAAGAATGGCAAAAGCCTGGAGGGTCGAGTGGGGCTAGAGGCTGCCTCCTGCTCTGCCCACCTCTCCGGCCAACCTCTCTGTACTTGGCACCTCGGAGAAACTTAGCAGTGGCCTCTCCCACTCTTACTGCTCTCTAGCTCTCTCCTGAGCGCTAGCACCTGTCGTCTCCCCAGCCATGTCTTTGTCCTTGTCCCCGCTTCTGTTCTCCTGATTGCCTCCCTATGTCCTGCTCCTCCTTCAAATCCCTGTTCCAGCAGAGACCTCTGTCCTGTCTTCTCCAGCCTCTCAGACTTCCCCCTCTCCAGCTTCTATGGTCTTGCCTGACCAGCAGGCCAGCCCCCCAGGACTTAACCTTTCACTTGCCAGTCCCCAAGGATTTAACCTCTCACTTCTCTGAGAGCTCCCTGAGGGCAGGAATAGTTGTTCCCCACGTCATTCTGTTGCTCAAGCATGAGGAGGGAATCATATTTGTTGAATGAGTAGAGTGGAAAAAGCTACTGCTGGAGGGAAAACGCAATTCTATTTAGCAAATTGCTGAGTGTTATCATTCGATTCGAGGAAGAATTTTAGCATTTCCTATGGCTTTTGATGACTTCTCTGCAATGGAATGGAGTCAGTCTTCCTCACGGTTCACAGACATCTCATCAGAGCCAGAAGGGGACAGATTCAGGAGAAAGCTAGCGTTTGCCCTGCACTGTGACCATGAATCAGACCCTACAGTGCCCAGCATGTGACCACATAAACAGATGCCAAACAGAGTTCTTTATAAAGGATACCCAGGAGAGATTCTTTACCAGCAGATTCCTACTTCTTGCCTTTTTCTTCATGGCTTTCTTTTTTTATTTTATTAATCGGGCAGTGAGAAAGGGTTATGGGTTGAGGGTAGGAGGGCAAGAGTTCCTGTGCTTTTTTTCCCCCTCCTCCCTTACTGTTTTGAACTACTTAAAATACCAGGCACCAGAAGTTCTGGCATTGGGTTGGGATTAGTGAGGCAGACCCTAGGATATTTCAGCAATAACGTGTGATTAAGCACCAGTCATAATTAAAAGACCAAAGAAATATGATTTTCTTTGAAATCAAAGAATCTGAATCAGTGAAGAAAGAACTGACCTTAAAAATCATGTTCTGTACTGGAAGAGTTCTCTCTGACAACAGTCTCATCAAGTTCGGGCTTTTTCCCCCTGCTTACCCAGAATGGCTGACGACACTGCCAGGGGAATTTCTGCCCCCTCCTTCCTGAATATACCCGGCGCTGGCCCCAGCAGCAGCCCAGCTCTGTTTTCTCATGACACAGGGATTATTTTTGGCACTCCACATATTTTCTCTAATGTTATTATTACCTCTCCCGACCCTTCTTGGTTGCCTTTTGAGGAGCAATTGGGTTTTGGCAACCTCATGTAAATCAGAGGGTTAATTTTAGTTCAGTATGGTGAAGCCCGTAGGGTGGCTGGGAGGGGGGTGGTGGCTTCTTTTGCACCTTCACAGTGCCCCAACTCCACTCTAGAAGAAGAGGTCCTCCCGTGTCCGTGTCCATAAAAGAGCCTGCTTTCCCTGGCTCTGTGCTCATCATTCATCCCCTGGCGGCAGCAGGCTTGAGGGTATGGCTATCCAGAGGTGATGCTGGGGGCTGCACCTCAGGGCTGGCATCTTAATGACTTGACTTGGCGGGTGTTAGAAGAGCCCCATTCAGAGCGAGTTCACTCCCTGCGCAGTTGGCTCACTAGGCCTCTGTCCATAGAGTTCTCTTGTTCACACTGCAGGAGGAAATGAAGATTTCCAAGTGGGAAGCAGCCTTCTCGATGCTTTAACTCTTCACTGAAGGGAAGAGGAGGCATACAGAGTGCCATGAAGCCTAAGCTGGCCTAGCTGCACCCCCAGGAGTGAATGGGGCCCAGGGCTAGGGCTGGAGACCAAGGCAGCTGGGTTCACTTTTTCTTAACTCCCTGAGATGGAAGGAGAGTAAAGAGGCTGCTTGAGTTGTCCTTATGATCAATTAGCAGATATTTACCCAGTTTGTCTGCCCAGGTCTAAGGTCCTATAAAGAACACACAAGAGTTGTCTGTGCTTATGCAGTCCATGTCGCAGAACTATAGCATTTGCACAGAAAAGCCAGCAAGATGGGGCAGCCTTTAATAGGGGCAATGAGTAATGTGGGCAGGATGCGCCATGGAGAGGGGAGCCTGGGGGTGGTGAAGCAGACTTCTTTTGGAAGTGGGGCGAGAGCGGAGCTAAGATTTTTAAGAAATAGGAAGGGATGGGGTGATAGAAATGAGGAAGATGTGAAAGAGGAAACAGACATGAAAGTTGGGCTTAGTGAAATCCTGCAGAGAGATGTGTCGTGAGAATAGGAGTCTTCTGGTAGAAGAAAAGATTGAACTTGTTAGACTTTAGGTGCCTTTGGATGCAGATGGCATCAGGGCAGCATGGTGCTGCCACCGATGACATCTCCATCAAGATTTCATGGGTCTCAGGGTCTCTTTTGACTCAAAGTGTGAGATTCAGAGCAGCCAGCGTCTGCATCATCCAGCAGGCTGTGGCCATACAGAGCCCTGGGCCCCACCCCAGATCACCTGAATCCCCCTGCACTGGGGCAGGGTTTTTGGGGATGCATGTGCACAGTAATGCTGAGAAGTGTTGTTCTGTGTGATCCCCAGATGATTTGCAGGAGCTTTAGTGAAGACCCAAGATTTTATTTAAAATGTTATTAAATACACATTTACACACACACACATACACCTTTGAGTGTCTCTGTACCAATGAATCTTCCCAAGTGGAAACCTGTTATTCTAAGGTATGACTAGAATTCCTACAAAAGATCTGTATCTGTGAATGGCTTTGAGGAATTTGCAGAGCAGAGATCATTAAAATAGATATCACCCATTGTCTCCAGTCTGTACCACATATGCTTTAGAGAACACCAAAGCAATAGGCTTGGAGTCCCTTCCCAGAAGAACGTGAAGTCCACTTAGGGTGAAGTAAAGGGAGAACTACACTGGGCTGACTGCACAGGGCACCATCTCTGAAGTGAGCTAGGGAGAAATCGGTGCAGGCAGGGGCTTTCTGAACACAGACTTGTGGGAGGCACCGTGAGAGAAGCGTACCTTTGATGGATCGCCAAGATCCCCCCAGTGTATGGCAGAGAGCTTGCTCCATGCTGGGGAATACATTTTGCATGTAGGCACTGCTTTCTTTTTCTACTGCTATGCAATTTCTCCACCTACTTGTTTAGCTGAAAGTACTGCAGTAGAAACAGGCTGGCTGCACACACAGGGTGATATGAGCCAAACTACAGATTGTACTGCTGGATGCTGGAAGAAAGGAAGAAGGCTGCTAGTGAGCAGAAACCCCAAGGAAAACCCCTCAATCTGATCTGGTAACAGCTTGGGTGTGGGAATCCCTCAGGTCCAGGGAAGTAACCCCAAAGAGAGAGTCTCCCAAGAACAATCTGCTTACTTGTGGTGTCGGTGTGCTCTGCTAGCCAAGCAAGCACTGTGCGTTTTCTTTTTTCTTTAAATTATTTAAGACAGACATCTCCAAGCAAAACACTCCCTCCAGGGCCAGTTTGCCCTTTGAAGAACTGATGTAGGACAAGGTGGTGGCCAAGTTGTCCCTCTTTCTGCTTCCTGGACCTAAAGGGTATGTTTCCAAAGGCTCATCAGATTCAGTGCCCTTAGAGAGCTTCACCCTTATATCCCAGCTCAGTGAAGCTTCAGATCTTGCAGGAGGGGTGGCCTGTTTATTGGCATTTTGGGGAAAGTTGCCCAATTACAAAGGAAAGTGCGCTGTGCGGGGTCAAATGATACAGGTGTGAGTGCTGAGGTCTGGCTTCATCACTGGGCAAGTTCGGGGCATGCTCTGACATCCTTGGGGGCTGCCGCTTCCTGGGGCATGAGGAATTAGGCCATATTTACCTTGCAGGATTAGACTGGAGCAGTAGGATGAGAATTCTTTGTTAACTGGAAAGTATTCCCCATGATTATTTGCTAGTTGAAGCAGTAGCAGCAGCATTTCAGCTTGTTGAGGTTAATTGGTCCCCAAGCTGGAGCCTGCATGGGATTCAGGGGTCTGTAGGGGCATCAGAGGCCACTGACAGCAATGAAGAACCAGGAAAATGCCTCTGCCATTGTTTGCTTCCTCTCTCTCTAGCTGTCATTCCCTTGGGTGTAGAGGGTTGAAGAAGATGGAAAGAACACTGGTTTTATGTTGGAGGAGGAGATCCCACTGGCCAACAGGGTGACTGTCTTTTCAGGACTGGATTAGAGTCAGAAGCCTCCTGCAGTTTCATCAAATTGGTCCTGCCTTCTGATGTATTAACCTCGATACAAAGAAAAGAGGAAGCCCGAGGAGCTGGTGCATAGGGACGGTGCACATTCTGGTTTTTTTCCCTCTGGTGTCTGCCTCTACAGCCCCTTATCCTGGCCTCTGTGGTCAGTAACAGTGGCCAAGGTCCTGAGGATGGTGATGTGGCCAAATCTATCTACTCAACTTTCTCAGAGGGTCATTGTGAAGTTGCTTTGGAGAGCCAGCAGGAAGATGGATATCTGTCATTTTTAACTATAAAAATAAATTACAAAGCAATACCTAATACAAAGACAGTCATTGCAGCATTATTTATCACAGCTAAAAATGTAGAAACCGTAACAACAACAAAAAGAAAATAGTAAAATGGCTTATGATCCATTGAGACAATATGATGTTACTGGTTGGTTTTATATATATATATATATATATATATATATATATATATATATATATATACATTCTGGGCCAGGGATTTAGCTCAGCAGCACCCAGCATCTGCCTAGCAAGCATGAGGTTGTGAGTTTGATCCCCAGTACCAAAAAAGAAAAAAAATTGTTGCTAATGTGGTATGATGTTAACTAAAAAGAGCAAAGTAAAAAATTCATAAATCCAATGAGGTTACTTTTCTTTATACTTTTCTGTATTTTTGAAGCTTCCTGTACCAAATATACACTGTCCTCACTCCACTAAGCATTTTTGGAAAAGGAAAAAATCTGTTAGGAAAAACTAGGTTGTAAGAGACATATAACGATGTTTTTTCCCAGTTATGTTGCATCTCTAGCATTGATTGGCAGTGGGCTCTTTGCTCACACGTCCTTGAAAAAGTCACCTCTGAGGCCTTTTCTTTCATTCCCACTTATTTCTGTTACCTCTTTAAGCCTCAGTTTCCCCCATCTCTACCATGGGAATAATGGTAACTGCTGCTTCTCTGTGAGATTTAGTTATTTACAGATTTATTGCTTCGCGGGTAAAGTGCTTTATAAACTGCAGTGTGTGACACAACTGTGAGGTGGTATTACTATGTTGAATAGAGAGCTCTGTAATCTTGGACTGCAATAACAAATCACCATCACCTGAGGACTTATAAGTAGTAGAGGTTTATTGCTCCCATTTCTGGAGACTGGGTGGGCCAAATCAAGGGCTTGCCATTGACGGTCTGGAGCTGGTTCCTGCTTCACAGAATGGCACCTTCGCGTGTCACCACATTGTGGAATGCGCGATCTTGCTTGGGCCTCTTGTACAAGGACTCCACCTTCATGCTTTAATCGTATTTCAAAGGCCCTGCTTTAAAATACCATCACATTTTGGGTGAGGATTTCGATATGTGAATTTGAGGAGGGGGACATAAACATTCAGATCACAACCCTCTGAGGCTTGAGCTTGTGATGCTTAGTGTAGGGACAGCTTTTCCTGGTCACTCTTGTCCATTCCCAGCTTTCCCAGCAGGGCTGGAGACTCCACGTGTGCTCGCGTGATGTAAGCAGCTGGGTATCTGGAGCCCCAGATGGGCTGCGTGGTAATTGAATCTGCTGCTCTCTTCTCTAAGGTGCCTGGAGCAGAGGCCAGCAGATAAGCATCTCCAGTCAGCCCCAAGCAGAATGGACCATTAGTGGGCCAAGGTGGGGAAGCCCTGAAGTTGCTGTCAGCTTTGAATATAGTCCAGGCCCCCTGCCTGAGGGCCACTGACCCCAGAGTGGGTCAGGCAGCTGGGGCTCAGCCCAGAGGAGGGGGTTGGGAGGTTGGGGTGTGAGATACTTTGCAGGACTTTCCCTTCAGGGAAGGGGCAGGTGGAAGCGTCTACCCTGGCTTTAGCTGCTCCAGCCATCATGCCTTTCTTCTTTGTCCTTCTTTTAGGACCTTTCACATACTAGTCTGTGTTATTAGCCTTCTCGTTCAGGACAGAGACCATGACCCTCATAAAAGGTGTGTATAGCTAAGTGTATTGGTGCCTTTGTTTCATTTATCCTGGTCTGCCTGATCTGCCGAGTTCCTCCTCAGTTTGCCGGTTTAATGTTTTCTATTTTGACTGGCTACAGCCTTTTCCTTCTCTATATGATAGATGCTCCTACTAATCACTACTGCCTTTGGACAAACATCAGGATGTTCCCAGAAAGTAGGACCCCCCAGAAGTGCCTCCATTTGAAACATTTTTGCCACCCTTTCCAGTTTCCCTCAGAGTCAAGACTGATCTTTCGAATGTCATCATTTATGGCAAAACTTTATCATTTGGAGACATATTTTATTTCCAACAACTGCAGTCCATTCTGGTGGCTAAAGAGTGGGTAAACTGGAGAAGAATGTTTGGGATTTGAAATGAGTGTGTGCTGTGAGGTGTTGTGACTGATTTATTTTAATGTGTGTGTAGTTCTGAAATTAATTCTGAAGGGCCTCTCAAAATACTTAGGGCAACTGACTATCTCACCACATAAAGTTCTAGCTTTCTCCTCAAGTGACTTTTACAAAGGCTAACCATTTTTTACATGGTACCTAGATCCACTCTCTCTCATTATTTTTACTTCCCTGTTTATAGCTCTTGCATCTGATAAAGTGATGGTTCCACTAGCTCCTAGATAAAACACTTATTTGGTTTATGACAGCGACATCAAATTTGCAGGATGTGACAAATGTGGCCACAGTGTATGGCAGAGGGAGAGGGTGTGATTAGGTGTTAGAAGTAGATCTGGGTGTCAGTCCTCCATAGACGTGTGACAACCAGCCCACAAATCTTTGTCGTAAGACCCGGGGGTAATTCTGATGCAGGCTAAGATTGAGAAGCACTGTTCTGCAAAAATGGAACCAATGACACCACATCAGTTACATGAGGTTCGAATGGAATTTGCACCTTGTCCCGGTGCTCCACAAATGTCAGTTTTCTTTTCCTCCTACATCTTTGGGAAAAAAAAGTAAAATTGCTGTGCATCTCCAAAAACATTTAACTGCAGATTCTACCAAGCTAAAAAACCTCAAAACACCAACCAACAACAAAAACAAAGCTTTAAAACTGACTGGTGTGAAGAAGTGACTCTCAGCACTGGCTACATGTAAACCACGCAGGGAGCTCTAAAATTAACCACTGCCAGGTCACATCCCAGACCTGACAAATCAGTGTCTCTAGCAGTAGGACTGGTACATCAGGTTTGTTTGTTTTGTTTTGTTTTTGAGGCAAGGCCTCACTACATTTTCCAGCTGGCCTCAAATTCATTATCCTCCTACCTCATCCTTCCAAATACTATCCTGGGATTACAGGTGGGCACCATCATGCCTGGCCCAGGTCTCAGTTTTGTAAGACTTCTCTGGCAGTTCCAGAAAGTAGTCAAGACTGAGAACCATGAGCCTTGCTTGGTTCCACTCTGTTCTGTGAGACTGACTCGTATGTGTGGGAGACAGTACTCTTGTTGATCTCTAGGACCTGAAGCCAGTGTTTCTCCCACCAGGCGGCCTGTGTGCAATAGCTTTACAGCCTCGTTGCATTTGGCCTTTGTTTCCCCTGCTTGCAGCTCCCTGGGAGTTGGCACATACTTAGACTCTCCCCACCACTCATCGATCTCTGACTAAATTGACTTCGGACCTCTCCCTGACCTGCTGAATCCATTCTACTTCTCAGCCGTTTAACCTTCTCTAGGGTACTAGGCTTATCATTTTGAAACCCTGATAGCCACAGACTTACATGTGAGCCCCAATCAGTCTAAAGGCCAGGAGTCTATAGCTAATTATCAACCAGCCTCCTTGGTGTAGCAGGTAACATCTGGGGTCCCTCCAGGCTATGTTCACCTGAGCTCAGAAGCAGAGACCATCTTGACCAAGAGTGAATCACTGTTGATTAGTGATTTAAGCAGGGATCCACAAGCCATGCTTGGCAGAGTAGCCCAGAAGTCACATGAGCAATGAAGTTTTTCCTGGTTGTGGCATAAACAGTTAACCTTTCATAGCCCCAGGGTCCACATCCTTTGATTCAACCAATCAGAAATCAGAAATACTTGAGAAAAATTGTGTCTATACTGTATGAGTGCAGCTTTTTTCTCTTACAATTACTAAATCTTGCTAAATTTTTACACACATCTATTAAATGATTATCATTATCTCTTAGGACTGTGAGAATCAAATGACATAATACATGTTGAAAAAAGAACCCCTTCCTGAACCTCTAAACTATTGTAAGAACATTATTTATCTTTTTAGGCACTGCTGAAATCCTGCCTCCCTGAGTAGCCTTCCTTGTCTGTGTGAGGCAGCAGCCTGTTTATTAACTCCCTATTGTGTTTACTGCTTGTACTTTTTTTCCCTCCATGTGGTTAATGGAGATGTTTAAATTTGTTGGCTCCCAAACTAGACTGCATCATCCGGGAGAATAAGAATCGTGGCCCTCATTCATAGTCCAGTGACCACAGGGTGCAGTATGAGCTCAGTCAACATTTCTGGGTTTACTCTGCATGAGGACACAGTAAACAGGAGCACATTTAGCGTGTGGGCTCCATGTGCCAAGTAGTGTACAGAAGCACCCTGGGCAGCAGGACAGCCACCAGGGGAGACGGGGAGTGGGCATGAGGAGAACTATTTGGAGGCAGAAATTTCTGAGTCTTTTCTGATTATGAATTTTAGGATAAGATACCTTTTTAAGAGGTTGTTCTCTTAAAAACCTGTAAATTTTAGGATTGCTGTTTAAAAAAGAAAATCTCATTGATTCCAGTTAATGATAGAATTCATCAAGAAAGAGGGGGGAAAAAAAAGAGGGCAAGTGTTTTAGAAAATGAAATACTTCACTGATCTAACAAGATTCAGCAGTGTGACAGAAAAAACTGGCCAGGACCAGCTGGCCCGATGTCCTCCTTTAGCCCCCTTCAGCCCTGAGACAGTTTATCTGGCGATGAAGAACAGGTATTATAACCAAGGTCTGAGTGAGACTAATGCTCAGATTAGCTAGATAATGAGTCATTATTATCTGCCATGATGGTTTTCATTGTTAGAGAGCTTTTAAGTGCTTTCACACTCCTTCCATTTGTTTCTGACAAATAAAACACGGAATTTGTCTCATTTCCCTGCTGGAGATATCAGAGCCTAGAAAATGCATTCTGTTGTCTGAAATCAGATAGTCAGATAGCACTGTGACCAATTTCTGCAACCACCACCCTGCCTAACCCGGTCTCCACCTGTGACAAACAGTGGGAGGAAGCAGTGTACAGGGTGCAAGCATGGGTTGGACTTGGGGAGGGCTTACCTTCATCTGAGTATTAATTATTCTTGTTCTTCAGTGTCACTAATTAAATGATTGCAGTGTTAAACATTTTTGTCTGTTCTTTCAAGAGTCAGTATTCAACTGGCAGCTCTGGGCTGTGTCAAGGTTAACTAGATAAACTATTTAAATGCTGTCTGTCCTGGAGTGCACATGTGAAAAACAAGGCAGCTAAGATGGAGAACACAACTTTTAAACCTAGAGGCTGCCAAGGGTTGTCAGTCTTTCTTTTCCTAAGTGCTAAGATGTTGCTGTTTCTTTGGTTCTTGCTAAGGCTGCTGTCTTCCACCACTAAGCAGTGAAGAGTATTACTTTAGGGAGAGTCGGGCTCTATCGCTATCACAATTAGCTAATTGCCTTAGGCAAGTAACTTAACCTGGCCGGGTCTGTTTCTAAGAATCTGAAAGGATAGCAATGCCTACCCTGCCTTCCTTGAATAGCTGCAAGGATGAAGTTGGACAGGGAACCCTGCTTCTCAGGACGTCCATGCATCTGTTCACTGCCTCCAGCAGCTTATGGAGGCAGGAGTTTTGGGAGCTTAGCAAAAGATACGGTGTGCCTGAGCCTGTTTCTACATCTGTAAACTGGGCACAGGATACCTACCATGTTGGTAAGAAGCTTATAATGAGAAAATAAGCATAAGGTTCTTGGTGCAGTGGCAGGTACACAATTACATGTCAGTAAACATTTGTATGTCTGAAGGAACTTGACAGACAACACTGACTCTGGATTGCCTTTTCCCTTTCTGGTTCTTCCACTGCCACATGAGCTCTTTTTCCCTAGGAAAAGGGTGAAGACAAAGGGAACTCGTGTGTGCAAATGTTGCTGTTAATGTCACAGCCTGTGCTGGGTTCTTTTCACCGCATGGCATCTAATATGTCCTCATGGTTGGACTATGTGTTAGCGATGCTTTTAGGGTTGGTGCTGAAGAATCTTTTACCAGCCTCTCATGACTCAGTGATCATGGGATGTGTTCAGGGTTACTGTGCTGTCCCCTTCCCGACTTCCCTTCTCGCACCAAATGCCTGCAAACCTCAGAGGTCAGGATTAAAATAAGAGTAGGACGAACTAATACAGAAACTGTCTTTAAAGTCTGGCTACAAAAGCAAAAATCACCCTGTGGGTAGGTTCTGAGAAGGTGGTGAATGGGGTGCAGGAGTGGAAGTCCCGAGACTGGGAAGTTAGGGTGATGGGAGTGGGGTGGGGGAGGAAGAATTTCACAATTTTTTGAAGGTTCTTCCTGACTATCTGCAGCTGCTGGACGAATTCTTCTTACAGTATGAGTGTATGATGTTTAATTCATCCAGGGAGCTGGACGTTCTGTCTTTGTAAATGAAGTATGTCGTAAAATCAAAACAGTGCTCCTTCCCCAAATCTCTTGAGGGGTTTGAGAGGCATGTCAACATTCCATGAATCCCAAGATACTGATTTTTCTATCCAGATAACAAGCCACAAAGCAAAAAAAGGAAAAAAAAAATTAGACAGAGCCCCTGGTTTTGGACATCTCCCAGGGCAGGATAGCGCAAGCTCACTGGAACTGGTTTCCTTGGGCCTTGAGAACCACAAATTGTGTTTGGCATTTAAAAACAAAAGAAAACAATAAATATTTTTGTGATTAAACCACCTATGTAGGTTATTTGTAGAAATATAAGAAAATACAGATTATCACAGGGCATGGGGTCACCTCTCCTAATCTTATTACTTTGCAACTACTTTCAGCTTTGAGTATAGATAGGACAGACAACAGTGGCCAAGTGACACAGCTCTGAGCCCCACACATGTCCCCATTTGCCTGCCAACATTCATAGGTAAATGCCTCTTCTCTCTCTCTCTCTCTCTCTCTCTCTCCTCTTCTCTCCCTCTTTGGGCCCATTTCCTTCTCTATAAATTGAGGATGATAGTGACACCTGTTTCCAAGGATAGTTGTGCAAATTAAAGACACTAATATGGTACTGCTTATAATAGTACCTGGAATAAAGTAAGCCCTATGTTTGAGATGGTTATAATAATAGTTTATTATATTTCTTGGCTTTTTCCTGTATAATATATAGTAAATCCCTGACTTACAAACTTGAGTTGTGAACTTTCCTGGGCATACTGTATAGGATTAGCAGTATACTGTATAAAACTCACTTTGTCAGTTACTAACATCCTACTTACCAACATTCTTCTGAAACAGAACTGACTTGTAAGTCAGGGACTTAGTATAAAAGAAGAAATATATGTAATTGCATGAATTTCTGTAAATATAGGATTGTCCTGTACTGTTTTATGACTTTTTTATCCATGGTTGTCTTTTCATGGACAAACTGTCTACTAATATTAGCTCACACTGATTGCTTATGATTGATATAGGCCTCATGCTAAAGATTTTACATAAGAAATCACATTTAGTCAATAATTCTGTGGGGTGGCCATCATTATCACAATTTTACAAATGAGAAACTGAGGCTAACCAATTTAGAGCTAGCAAGTGGAGAAGTTTAGAATTCCAACTTGAACATCCTGGCTTTTAAACTTGCCTGAGTTAGAATTTGACATAGGCTTTATAAGAAGACGGAGGATTTCTTGAGGACTTCTGGGAAAAGGCAGGTTTTGGGGTGTTGCATCTTTCCTTCTTTCCTAAAGCAAAGAGAGGAAGATGAGCATGAGACAGGCTATAACCTGGGCTGGCAGAATTTGCAAAGAAAATGGGTTTGTACCCACTCCTTTTCAACCCTTGACAGGACGTGCACTTTGGAATCTCACACTGAAGCGTGTTCTTCTTGGGCTATAATGGCATTTTCAGTTTTTACTATGGCAACTGCTCTACTATGAAGTGGAACTCAAGGAGCAAGACTGGGTTTAATGTTTTCTGAGTGCATCTTATCCAGAAAAAGAATCTTGAAGCAGTTTTTCATCTTATTCTCTAGAGTTTTTTCTAGAGCCACCTGGGCCATTGACTGTACCTCCCTTACTATTTCTTTCCATCTCTGGACATTGATCCCTGTCCCCAGATAACCCAGGACTAGGTCCCAGCATCACCAGTTAATTTAATCAGCAAGTCTTTGTTGAGCTCCAACCATGCAAAGCCCTGTTCTGGGCCCCATGGGAATGCTAGGACTGAAAGGTGGTTGAGAAGATACCAGAACACATGAAAGCCAAGCCAACAACATAAAGTAGGTTGTACATACCTTTGACAACTGGCATGAGCCCAGATTGGTTCAGCAGGAGAGTTTGGCTGCATGTGATTTGGGAGAGCCACAGCCATGTCTTGATCGAGGGTATACTGTAGGAGGATGACCGCCATCTTGCAGGGACTAACTCCTTGTCTCTTTTATTTAGGAGCAGCTCTGAGAGAAGGAAGGAAAAGTCCCGAGATGCGGCAAGGTGCCGGCGCAGCAAGGAGACGGAGGTCTTCTACGAGCTGGCTCATGAGCTGCCCCTGCCACACAGTGTGAGCTCCCACCTGGACAAGGCCTCCATCATGCGACTGGCCATCAGCTTCCTGCGGACCCACAAGCTCCTGTCCTCAGGTGAGGCTGGCAGGGCCCCAGGCTGATATGAATGGCAGTCTTACTAACATTGCCACATACACAAGAGGCCCACACGGTGCCAGAGACACAAGCCCTGCCCTCCAGACACCCCACTCTGTCAACGCCCAGCCACAATAAGGTCACTGTCCATGCTTTCTTCCCTCATCTCTGCAGCCCAGACATTGACCATGAAGACAGCCGGGGAAAAGGCAAGCAAAGGACCAACCAAGAGCATGGGCACTGGGGTGTGGGGAGGACAGGAGCTTAGAGGGTCAGCACAGCTTTTGCTGACCTGCCAGTGCTGTTGCATCTGACCACAAGACCCCATTCCTGCAAAGAGTTAAGACTACATAAAGTGCTCTAGTGTCTGCCTTCCAGTCAGCAGAGATGGTGTGCCCTTTCCATCTTTTACCTCTTCCTAGCCAGTTAGGCCCGGCAGATCCTTTGATCTGCCTGAGCCTGTTTCTTCTCCTGTAGAATGGAATGAGGTGTGTCCCCTGCACAGGGGCCCTGTAGGAATTAAGGGAGACAATGGTCTTGCTGCACTCAGTCACGCTGGGCAGCCGCTGGCAATGGACAGCCTTGATGTCACCCTTCTTAGCGTCTCTGCAGCTTGCCAGTCACAAAATGTTCTTTGCATCTCAGAAGGTTACTTTCTTCAAAAACCATTTCCTGTTAGTCCTGACCAGAGGAGGTGGCGTGAGAGAGTGCCCAGTGACAATCTCGTCTAGTTGATCGGTTTTATAAGGAAAAACTGGCAGCGTGTGGCAGTGCCTGCCAGGTTGAGCATGAAGGATGCAGTCAGAGCGAAGGGGCTTTCGTGGCTGATTTTCAGTTTTTCAGAGTAAGCGAGGTGCCTTAAAGACCGAGTGAGTTCTGCCATCCTGTTCTGATGCCGTTATTCTGGGAAAGAAGCCCTGCTCGGAGGGAATCCAGTGAGCAGGGAAGCCAGGCTGGCCTGTGCTATTCTGAGCCTGATCACAGGAAGGATACGGGGGAAAGACCTTCAGAGAAGAGGATGACCACTCGGGGTCCAGGAATGGAGGCTGAGCCTGTGCTACAGGCTGCGAGATTAAGCAGGGGAGAACATCTTGGGAGGGGAGAACCAAGGGCAGAGGTGTGTGCTGCAAATTGAGCAAGGTAGTCACAGGTGTAGAAAGAGGTGCAGCAGGCTGGGATTGTGGGTGGAGAGTCCATCACAGAGCACAGGGCACCCATCTGCCTCTTCCTTTTTCCCTTTTTTTTGTTTTTTTTTTGGTGGTACTGGTTGGGATTGAACTGGTGCTGGGCAACATTCCACTAACAAGCTATAACCCCAGCCCTTTTTAAAAATTTTATTTTGAGGCAGGGTCTTGGTAAATTGCCTGGGCTGGGCCTGAACATGTGATCCTTCAGCCTTCCAAGTAGCTAGGATTACAGGTGTATGCGCAGTGCCTGACTACTTTATTTTAAAGTGATTGACTGCCTAAAAAGCTGAAGGCAATGTTTGGGGGTGTTATAGTCATCTTTACATATAAACGGAGTAGGCAGTGAGAGAGTTAGTGACCAGATGGTTAGCCCTGCCTCACATCCGTACTCCCTTACTATGGTACTTGAAATTCTTCTCCTAGATACTAATTCCTTTGGTTTAACCTCTGCTTCCTTCACTACCACCTCCATTCATCCACCAACAGAGAGCCCGGAAAAGCTGATATATTAATTCTATGACACCTCTGACTGCATTTGGACTTAACATTTCTTCTAATTTTACAGATAAGCGAGCCACAGAAATGTTAAGGTTGTCTAAAGTCACATATTTAGCACATGGTAAAGGTACACCTGGAATCTTGGTCCATGAGGAAGAGAGAGAACTTACGGCACGAGGATTCTAGAAGCCTGGTCAGGCAGTGATGCTGACAAGAGGGAGGGAACCACAGTCAGAGTGGGGCTGACCAAGGCTGGCCTGGGCAGTGGGTGGGCAAGAGAACCTCACCCATGCACAGCTGCTCCTGCTCTTTTTCCTGGTGCAGGGCCTGCTGGTCCATGGTCACCGTAGGTAAGCCTATTATCCTCAGTGGTTCAAGGGTTGGCTTGAATCAGGGGCTCCCAAGCACATCTGCCTGTGTGTGTGCCAGTGCAACCCCCATGGGCACCACAGAGACAGGACCCAGAGTGTCCTTGGCAGGAGTCAAGTCTCAGTTCTGGAGCTGTGGTGCATTATGCAAACCAACGACCTGCCCTCTGGCCTGGCTC
Source organism: Dasyprocta punctata (assembly GCA_004363535.1). Classification (NCBI taxonomy): domain Eukaryota; kingdom Metazoa; phylum Chordata; class Mammalia; order Rodentia; family Dasyproctidae; genus Dasyprocta; species Dasyprocta punctata. Next base: position 11,383 of record RJWM01004206.1, on the reverse strand, counting down.
ACCCACAGTGCACCAGAGCCCTCTGCCTGTCGGCTCTGGGCCTTGGTGTCCCAAGGAGAGAAATAACAGAAAAGGATAAAAAGTTTCTACTGTGGGCCATCTGGTCCTGATGTCCTTGAAGGAGAAGTTCTCATAAAATGAGCACAGCCAGGGGAGAAGGAGATGGTTTCTTAACTCCCACTTTTTTTTTTCCCCAGACTAGTTGTGAAAACTGTTTTCAGAAGTTGTAAGACAGGCTCTTTTTCTTTTTAATCCTACTTTGGTTTTTTTTTAATAGGTGGAGCATAGTGAAAAGGAGTACAGGATTGGTGGACAGATAGCTGTATGTTTGAATCTCTATGTGGCAGCTCACTCTCTCTCGTTCTCTCACTCTGTCTCTCTCTCTCTCTCTCTCTCTCTCTCTGTCTTTCTGTCTTTCTCTCTCTCTCTCTGTCTTCCTCTCTCCCCCCCATCTCTGTCTCTGTCTCTCTAAGCTTGTAAACATTTCTTTCTCTTTGAACCTTAACTTCATCTGCAGAGACTAGCAGGATATCCCCACAACATTGCTAAAGAGTTAAGCTGATATAAAAGACCTTATGCTCTTGCCTGCCTAATAAGTTATAGCTTAGAAATAAAAATGATTATGAACAGAAACGCTGATTGATAGTAAAAATAAAAGGCTTCTGGAGAAATGATGTAAAAGAAAACTCAGGGTACTTCTTAACTATCCTAGTGCATACATTTCAGCAATTCCTGTCAACACGCAAGGCTGCCGTGCTTTTCCAACTCAAAACAAACCACAAGTTCATTATTTAAGCATTTCTGACCAAGGTGAGCGAGGCCCAGCGTCGTCTCCCTTTATACTAGGAAATGACTGGTTGCATAGCTCACAGTTCAAAAGGCTAAAAAATACCACCTTTGGCTTCAGAAAAGTTTCGTCTTTACTTAGTAACATGCTTCCCTTTGATTTTCACAGTAGGCTGTTGTGTGTGGGAATGTTGGAGAGGAAACCTCAACGTTGAGAAACTCAGGCTGTGGGTCGGGGCCTGTGATTGAGATTCATATCACAGGAAGCAAACTGAAACAATAGCTTTATGATATTCACTTCCACGCTGGGCTGAGGACAGAACGCGCTCTGACGGGAAAGTCAATGGAAATGCCTCTTGATTGTCTTAAATCCTCTTTCAAGATGAGCCTTACAGACTGTGGCCAGAGGAAGGGTCATTTCTGCGCTGTGATACTTTAAATAGCAGTAAATACACAAAATATGCTTTTCACTCTAAAATTGATTCGGGGCTTCCCCAGCCTCATGCCAGATGAAGTCAGATTCATTTCACATGGAGCTGGAGGTCCACACGAAGCAGGTGTTTAAAGGGAAATGTCAGGTTTATTTTTGATTCATGGCATTTGCCTAGTGAAGACGTAGTCTTCGCAGGAGATTATAATTTCCCGGTCTCTGGACTACTAAGGGAAAGGCATTAAAATGTGGGGCAAATGATTTTAAAGTTTTTATCATAACTTTTCCATGCAAGAAAAGTAGGTTGGAGAGACCAAACTTGTAGAGGCAGATATGATTTCTGGTGCCCTCTTATGCCCTTGCAGACTTCTTTTCCCTGGCCCTTGTTTTTTTACTGTCCCACAGCCTTGCCCCACGTACAGTCCAAATCAAGGCCTTTTCCTGTACTGTTTGGAATAAAGGCGGTAAGCTGACTCATGTTGATGGCTGAGAGCAGTTCATTTACCATCTCTTCTAGAAATACTAACCTTGTCCAGACTATTTCTTTAACTTCAACAAAAAAAAAGTCTGGTCAGTTAACTGGTATGTGCCGAAGCCAACCCTGTGCTACATCTTATGACGAGTAATACAGAGGTAAGATAGAAAAAGCAGATAGATAAAGACCAGAGATGTGAATCTCCAGCCTTGCAGAGATCCCTGGAACCCTGAAAGGTAGTAAGACACCAGCCTTCTGTCACAGGTGTGACTATATAGCCTGAGTCTGTCCAAGATGGGAGATTAAGGTGAGGCTAATGATCTTACAAGTGATGCCAAACTCATTTCCTCTTGGCTTGACTAGTACAGCCAAGCTGGGTTTGGAGTCAGTGATAGTTGAAGGAGCTGGGAGCATTGGAGGGAGGAATCGCTTTAGATAAAGCTTTTGAAAGGTCGAAGAGGCTGCCATGGTAACTGCCCCAAGCAAGCACATCTGTGGCTGAGTGGAAAGTAGGCTTCTCCGAGGGAATGTGAACCTGGGGGAAAAGGAGTGGGGCTAGCATCCTGCCCAGCAGCCCTCAAGGACAGCCTGGTCCCAGAGACCTGATCAGGAGGTGTCTGCTATACCACTTACTTGTTCAGCTCCATGCCCGCCGGGTGGTGCTTCCCAAAGGAAATGAGTGGTGCTCCGGAACCAGTGTGCTGAAACCTCCGCTGCACATATCCTGGCTGCAGGGAGTCATCAAGACCTGTTTACTGGGCTATTTTTAGCAGTAAAGAATCTTGCTGTGCTCCTCAGGTCCACTGTGCTCCCTCTCAGTGGAGAGCCTCTGGCTTAGACTACTGTCCCTCCCGTTTGGGGTCGAATCCTGTAGGGTCCTGGTAAACAAGAACTGAGGTGAATCCAAGATGACTTAAAGACTCAGTTGGCACCTTATGGGGTACCTCCTATAGGCTCCTTGCTTTATTTTGCCTCAAGGGGCTAGTCTTTATTGTTGTGTAACCTTACAGCTCTCCATCTCTATCTTCCCCAAGATTCCTTGAGGAATGGGATTGCTCTTGACACTCTCAGGAGCCCTGATTCTCCCCAGGACAGGACTGAGTATGTAGTGAGTGAGGCTCAGAGACAGATTATTCTGTGCCTAGCACAAAGCAGATATACAGCAGAAGCTTAATAGCTGTGGAGTGAATGAGTGCTTCTCTCCTGCCCAGTGCTGAGAGAAGGATGCTCATGATACATCAGGAAAAGAGCTGGTGTGCATAGGGAAAAGACAGCATGTCCTCAGTGAAGATGTGACCTGAGCTTCCCAGCCCTGGGGGAGGGCCTGCTTGCTGGCTCCAGGCTGGGAGTGACCAGGCCGGGCTCCTTCAGAAGCTCCCCAGAGGATAAGCAGGTGCTGTGAGAGCAAATAGTTCCACCGAAGGAAGAGGCCCCGCCCAGCCTTGCTCACCCCCTCCAGGTCTCTGGGGGCCGCCTGCTGGCTTCCTGCCCTCCCATCCATTGTGACCTCAGTTCCAAGATGTTCTGTTGCCCTTCGTGGCCCCAGAGTACCCTGTCCCTCCTTCCCGCCCAAGGCCACTGACCCAACTGCTGCAGCCAGTTTCAGCTCCCCCTGGAAACCAGTTGGGCATCGTTGAAACTGTTAAAAACAGGAAATTTTAAGCAGAACTATTTCCTCTGGACCTAGTTAACCCAAATAGGTTGTTTTGGGATTACTCCAGATTTTGAAGTCAGTATAACCACTGAGATCAAAGAAATTGAAGAGAAAATATCTTCTCTATAGACCAGAAACCACAGGGGTGGGCTCTGGTTGTCTGGAGAAAGTGGACACATCTCTGTCTGGTGTGACTCAAAAGGTGCTGAAAAATCTTCAGTCATTCCCTAAATCAGCTGCTTCCTGCCCAAGTGGCTGATTTTCCCCCATGGGGGTTCCTCGTAGGACTTGGAGCTGAGGCCATGGTCCTAGTTCTAGGAGCAACAGCATCGACATAACCTGGGACCTTAGCGGTCAAGCACTTTCCCAGCCCTGCCTGGGATGCACTGAATCAGGGTCCCTGCAGGTGGGTCCCCTCCAGGGCCAGCCTCATGAGGTGCAACTTGTGCCATCTTGGAAGGCTACATACTTGGAAGGGACTTGGTTTTGGTTTAATTTTCAAACAAGAGGACTCAAGCGTTTTCTTTCCACTGGACCCTGCAAATTACATAAGTCCTGAACCCAGAAGTCTTTGTTTTAGCCAACCATCCAGTGACCCTGATGTACACACTCAGTTATGTTGCCATCTTTCCTAAAGCCCCTGCTTATACTTGGACGGTACTTGGGAGGGCTGATGTTAGCAGCCTCATCTTCATCTGTCCCACCAGCTAGTTTAGGTGAACTGCAGATTCTACATCAGCAGAGATCCAAGCAGGAATCAGGGTTGGGAATGTATGTGTGCTGTAAGGCTGTGCTTATGTGGTCCACCTCGCTCCTTTCTGTGGACTAGTTGCAAGCGGGGGAAGAGATGGAATTTCCCACACTGGGTGCCACCATTTTGGTAAACAGAGGGAAGGCTGCTGCTCTGTCTTGCACAACTCTTGGCTTTCAAGGCCCCCTGCAGGGGCCCCACTCCATTCCTCTGCAGAAATGGCAGCATCCAGGACTCTGGCACATTCTCTGGTCCTGTGTCCTAAAAGAGACTGGTCCCAAGAAGTACCATTGAAGTCTTTTGGGAAGAATATTACCTCATTTGGCTCTATCCTTAAGCTTATATTCAAAGACTCACAGAGAAGGGAAATTAAATAAATCCACTTCTCTTGCAGAAAGACCTTGGTCAGCACGACACAGCATTGATGGTCACTTGCCAGGTGGCCTGTCAGTCTAATCACATCTTATGCTTCCTAGAGGAGTCTCCATTTGAAAGACTCTTTTTTAGTTAAATGAATATGAACTATTATGAGTGGCAAATTACTCTCTAATCCTCTTGTTCTGTAAATCAAATGAAAGCTGTTTGAATTGATGCTTGTGCCTGATGGGCACAAATCCTTCTAGGTACATATAGTTCAGAGTTAAGTAAGAAAGCCGGAGAAAACATGGCTCAAATACAGTCTGTGGTCTGAGGATAACAGGGCTTCGGCCTGAGAGGGTGTTTTGTCTGGAATAGAAGTGAGTCTGTGTTTCACAGATAGCAGAGCTATGCTTGATGGGCCAGGTGAATGATTTGGGGTAGGTGTTGTCCCAGTTGCCCCTGGCAACCTCCTCTGCAGCCTGCTGATCATGCTGTTGCCTCCTTACTGTTGTACACTTCTAAGCTTCTCTCTCTCCAAGACATTCTACAGGCTGTTGCTGGATTAACCTCCCCAGTGCAATGTTTTGAGATGCCACTCCTGGGCTCCTATGAGGCTCCTGCAGGCCCTGGACCTAACCATTCGCTCAGTCTCTGAGACTGGTACATGGACCTGCCTCCAGTCCTGGAAGAGGACTTGCACCATGTTCTCCAGTGTCCAACCTGCAAAGGTCTCTCTGCTCATTTCTAGAATGAAATCACTCTTTTTTTCCTAAGAGTCACCTCAAATTCTCCCCCTTTGGAAGTTGTCTCTTTGGAATAGTTGTCTCACCGCAAAGTAACCCTCTTTCCTTTGGTGAACTTACTGTCTATGATCCTCCCTGGACACCCAGGCCTGATGTCCTTGAATCTCTACATAGCTTTGTATCTCTGTGTGTGACATCGTTCCCATGTAGGCTTTGAACAGTTGAGGGCAGTGAAAGTATTTTAGAGGAAAGAGATGAGAGAACAAATTCGCATTTATTGATCTTATTTTAAGCATTTTACATACTTGTTTCACTCCCAGAGTTCAAAGAGATGGAAGTTATTATCCCTGCTTCACTGATGAGGAAACTGATGTTCGGTGAGGTTATTTACCAAAGCCAAACCCTAATGGGAGGCTGACTCAGGAATAGAAACTTGTACTTGACTCCAAAGCCTACAAATGGCTGGCTGTGGATTCCAGATTCAGTTTCTGGGTCCTGCTGGCTTTCCTACCTATCTAGACTTAGTGAACAGCCTAACCTTTCCAAGCTTCATCACTGAAAAGACTACAGAATGCTTAGTGCAGTAGCTGGCGGGTAGCAGTTGCTACACATACATCAGCAGCTAATCCCTGCTGCTACAGTGACTACTGTTCTGCCCATGGCTACCATTACTTCTGTTGCCATTCCCCAAGCACTGTTTCACTACAGCCACACTGTCCTCGAGCCCATCAGGCTGTGCTGGGTAGCTGGGCCTGCCTAGAGCCTGCTGCAGAGGTATGTGGTGAACACTGAGGTGGCTGGCAGTGTGCATCGCCATAGGCCCTGGGTGACCTCTCTCCCGCCAATCATGTCTGTTTTAATACCAAATTCACCCAAGCTTCCCAACACCCTGTCTTTCCAGTTTGCTCTGAGAACGAATCTGAAGTGGAGGCCGATCAGCAGATGGATAATTTGTACCTGAAAGCTTTGGAGGGTTTCATTGCTGTGGTGACCCAAGATGGTGACATGATCTTTCTGTCAGAAAACATCAGCAAGTTCATGGGACTCACCCAGGTGACATGCTTCTCTACCTTTTTCAGAAAGGGCAAATGTTTCCACTGTGGGATAGAAAGTAGTGAAGGGTGCTGGTCACAATCCCTCTTGACTTCTCCCTGCGTGTGCCCACTCTGACCCTCACTGTGCCCAGGCTGTAAGCCTCAGGGACACACACCCACTCCTAGGCACTGGGTTTGCCGCTGCTGATAGCTATCTGGAAGGTAGCTCTCTGCTGACTGGGTTAACAGAATCAAGTCCCTGTCACATCAGTCCTGGTCATAAGCACGTGTCCCAGGTCTTGGCACTGTCCTGAGACTGTGGGAAGGACAATCTGATGAAGTCCCTTCTTTGTCTCAGAGTCTGGAAGATATCTCAAGTTCCTCACTCGGTGTTAAGAATAACGATGCCAAACTTCGTTTTTGAAACAGGTAGAGCTAACAGGACACAGCATCTTCGACTTCACTCATCCCTGCGACCATGAGGAGATTCGTGAGAACCTGACTCTCAAAAATGGTAAAGTGTCCTCATGTGTTTGCTTCCTTCTTGTCCCACCTGGGAGGGGACCTGTCTTCCCATTGTCTACAAGAATGGGAGAAGTGGCTCATGGCCCTGGTGAAATCAGGAAAAGCTGGCAGCCATAGAGATGGGCTGACCCCCTGTACAGGCATGCAGCCTGTGAGATGAGGTTATGGGCCTGGAGGGACCCAGTGCTCAGAAAACTCTCCTGCTGGCCCCACATGAGGTATGAGCTCACTACTGGGGCACGCCCTCAAGGTAGGACACTTACTCTAGCAAGATCATCACCTGACAGTCAAGCATCTTTCAATGATGCCGCCCAATCCAAAAATCTCATCCGGGCCCAAGTGCGCAGAGAGTATTACAGTTTCCATTGCCATGTAGTATCACAAACTATCCAAAACACAAGGATTAAGTAATCCTGGTGCTCTTTCCCAGGTTTGTGTGGGTCCTGTTGAAGCCCAGCAGTGGTGGCAGCAGTCATCAGGGACTCTGCAAAGCTAGGATGGCTAAGATGGTTCAGTCACATAGGTGACAGGTGGCAGGTGTTTGGGAGCAGGGTGGCTGGACCTCTCCCCGACTCCATGATATCTCAGAGCCTCTCCCTCTCTACTGGGAGTCTCCAGCTTGCATGGCCACAGAGGACCACCAGAAGTGCAAATATAGAACCTGCCAGGAGGGCAGAGTCCTGAATTGTCCTGTTGTACTGGTTAGGGCAGTGTATGGGCTGGCCCCTACATGTGGCCATGAGTATCAGGAGGCACAGTTCTCTGAGGCCACCACTGGAGTTACCATAGGAATAATGGCATGTATCTAGGATTCTGGTGATGAGACATAGGACAGGGAGGTTTTGATGAAGATGCTGGTGGATGTGAGGCTGTGCACAGGCCAACGACATTTTGCAGCAAGAGTGGAGCTTCATGTTTATAACTAGGGACATCCAAGCAAAGGCATGAATGAGGATATTGTCAAGAGGACCAAAGCTTTCGGCAGCAGTGGGGTTCAGTGACCACCTAGACCCTTCTTGAGCCTGAGAGCCTGCCACCGGCCTAAGCAGACTCTGCCCACATCTAGACACCCTCTTTAGCATCTCTCACCTGTCTCTGCATGGAGCATGCTCTTGTCCAAATTGAATAATAGAGCCAGTGATACCAAGCCTGCAAGCTTTTACCCTTGTTACCGCACATGCCGCAAAGGCAGACATTTCGTTGGTGCCCCTCTACCCTTGTTACAGACTGCCTGTAGTCCGCATGTGGGCCTGCAAAGCTTTGCAGAATGACAACTCTCCCCCTCCACCAGCATGCCTGACCTGTCCCCAGACCCTCTGCTCTGAAGTCCTCAGCCACCTGACTCCTGGAGTACACAAGCAAAGGAACATTCCATGGCTCTTTAAGGTCTTGGAAGTTGACTGTGTGGCATATTGGTTCAGGGTGAAGGGAGCTAACAGACTTTCTAAAGCACTCCCTAAGGCAGATATCTCTTATTTCTCTGTTCCAGAAACCCAGACCTCTGATTTCTTGTACTCAGTTTAACCACTAACTAGAATCTCAGTCCGACTCTGTGACCTGAATGAATCAAGTACCTCACTTCTGACTTACTTGGTGTCTTTCTTTTCAAACTAGTGGTAGTGAACTAGGCAAAGTCTAGGAACTTGCAGTGCTCAAGTGCCATGACTCACAGTAGTGGCCTCTCCTTTTTGGAGTAGACCTTTAAATCTCTTGGTACATGATTGGGGATTTAGGATTAGTCAAATTCAGTGAATCATCAAATCCTCACTGAATGTGCCATGGGTGGACTCATGATCCAGAAGCAAAGAGTTAGTGTGAGCTCGTAGAGAAAAAGAAGGCCATGGGGAAGATCATGGAAGGCTCTGAAGGCCAGGTAGAGGCCTGGAATCGTTTTTGTTTTGTTTTGTTTTTGTACCGGGAATCAAACTCAGGACCTTGCGCCAAGCTATATCCCCGGCTGAGGCCTGGAATTTTATGGGGAGTTACTTAAGGTTTTTGAGCAGGGATAGGGTGATATTCTTGGGGCTATGTTTAGAAAGCATAATCAGATATCAGAATAAGGAGAATTTGGATGTCAACAAGTTAGGAATCCACAATAACAATCCAAGAGAACAGCCATAAATGAGTCCCTCTAAACTCTTCAACCCTAATGCCTGGTGGTGGGGCCTGACCCCAAGAAACAGGTATATTTCATTATATGCAGAGCCCATATATGAAAAATTTAAATTGCAAAAGGCAAAACTAATTTAAGTACAGGCAAGATGCTTTTATCATTAGGGAGGGATATCTCTGAACAACAGTGAAAACCTTCACCTTTTAGGCTGTCACATACGGGAGCCTCCCTAGAGGGTGTTTCAGTTTGGTTCAAGGGTACCACCATGGCTTTGTCACATAACTCTTCAGGAATGTGTCAGAAATCAAGGTCCTCTGGAGGTTTAGGTGCAGAGGCTGGTGACTTTGCCTGGAGGGAGGAGTGTACTTGTTGAAGGCAAAGCTGCTGGTTGTTCTAAGATGCTGGATAAGGGGCCATGTCCTGGCTATGAGACAGGCCAGAGGTGGGAAGCCATTGTTAGCCCACATGCTGGATGGAGTTCAGTGTTCACACCAGGCCAGCCTTCAGGTCCCATTGCCACTGGGAAATTAAAATCATTAGCCATCCTGAGAACCTGCAGCTGGACCTCTCTCGTGACTGTATATATAAAACTAATTTAGTTGGTCCCATTCCCACCCCACCCTGCTCCCTACCCAGGCTCTGGTTTTGGAAAGAAAGGCAAAGAAATATCCACAGAACGGGACTTCTTCATGAGGATGAAGTGCACAGTCACGAACAGAGGTCGGACCGTCAACCTTAAATCAGCCACCTGGAAGGTAAGACTAAAATCAGGCCTGGTTGGAGTCCCAGGTTGAGCTGGCCTAAAGCCCCGTCCCACTCCCAGCACCCTCCGCCCTCCATATGACCTCAGCTGACCTCTGCTACTGGCCCCCAGGTCTTGCACTGCACCGGCCAGGTGAAAGTCTACAACAGCTGCCCTCCCCACAGCAGTCTCTGCAGCTATAAGGAACCGCTGCTCTCCTGCCTCATCATCATGTGCGAGCCCATCCAGCACCCCTCCCACATGGACATCCCCCTGGACAGCAAGACCTTCCTGAGCCGCCACAGCATGGACATGAAGTTCACCTACTGTGATGACAGGTGAGGGCCAGGCGGGTGTGGTGCGCGCACTGTTTGGCCGGGTAGGGGCAGGGGCTCTTGCCTGAGCCGGTGTGTGCTCGGGCCTGTGATTAAGGGAAGGGATTAGGCCATCAGTGGACCTCAAAAACTTCCAGTACCGTGTTTGGTGATCTCCCCAGAGGCAGCCTCAGGGTCTGTCTGCAGGGCTGTTCTGGTGTACGACTGATATTGTAGAGTAGACCTAGTTCTCCATGTGTGCTTCAGGTTCCTGAGGATGTTTTCCAGGGCAGTCTCCCGTCCTACAAGGCAAGGGTCTAGATAGAGACTTTGGTATTCTCAGTTTGGAGGCCAGCATGGAGCACCAGGTTCGGGCCTGGAAATGGACCCCTGGCTGGCTGGCTTCTCCTCGTCCTCCTCCATGACTGCCAGAGTTTCTCTCCCAGCCTCCGCCCCTCCGGTGTGTAGCTGGGAATGTTTTGGCCACTGTCTGGCCTACTTTCGAAGGCTTGCAGATGAACAGAGCTAAGCCAAACTCTTAACTCCCACGGCCAGGCCCAGTGGAATTCTCTTAGGAGGACACAGTGGGCCCTTTTAGCTTTTGCTCTCACCTACCTTGGTTAAAGTAGCTGAGAGAACACTTAAGACCGCACAGGGAAGACATGCGTCTCCAGTTTCTAGTTGCAAGTGGTGACACGGTGATGAGACTGGGGTTGTCAGGAGGAGGAGGAGGCCACGCCACAGCTTCTCACCCTGACGTCTCTGCTCTGAGACAGTGGGACCTGACGGTCAGGAGGTGGAGGTGGCAGGGAGGGTGGATGTGAATGCCACTGCGCCTTATTGTCTAGGGCTCCCCACGTGTGCCCTTCAGGGAGGATCTCAGCCAGCCTGACCCCTGCTTTTTACAATCTGCAGAGTTACCTTTTTTACTACCCCAACTCTGCCGTTCCTCTCTAAAATAGAGATACTTTTCCAGCCTGTTCCTCAGGGTCACTGTAAGATGAGCTCGTGGCTGGGAAAGCACCCGGATGAATATGCGTGGGAGGCTTCCTGCTGCTGCTTCAGTCAGTCCTTGGCCTCCCCAAAGCAAATGCTCCCCACTAAGCTCAGGGAGAGGAGCTCACTTCTGAAGGCCTGGGCCCAGCACAGGAAGGAAAGATCACCAGCAAGAAACTGCCGTGTCTTCCCCACCAGCCCCAGAATGGGAGGCCCCGTCCGGCTTGGCAAGGCCATCCCTCCACCCTGGCCTTCTGTCATCGCCGGATGGCGCGGGGCATCTGGTTTCCTCACAGTGCAACCCTACTTTCCAGGACAGGCTCAGTATCCTCTGATTCTAAACTGACCTCGTGTTGGTTGTTGGCCCTGTCTTGGAATTGGTCACCATTTGTGGCACAATGTCAGAAGTTTTGTAAGAGCACCCTTGGGGTATCCCTGTCCCCAGGTTCTCACCACAGAA